>QVRM01006410.1:0-55530 GCA_003439945.1 Dermanyssus gallinae
CCGAACACGCCGGTGTAATCGGTTCCTTCATGCGTTGACTGGTTCTCCCGCAAACAGAGATTTCGCACAAGTATGTAGGAAAAAAGGCAGAGAATACTTTTATAAACTTCACTCTCTCTCTAAACAAGATGTTTCCACGTCTTCCCTCCATAGGGAAAACTTATTTTCTTGCCGAGTTCTATCAAACCTCGAAATGCGTGCACAACAATATGAATGACCCTGTATATATACGATAGTTACATATATATACATATGTAACTATACGTATATATATGTAACTATATATATATACACATACATATAGTTACATATATATAGTTGTAACTTGCGGAGAAAGTACCGTGGCAGTACTTTATTGAGAAAGTGCCGAAACTGTAGCCCGAATAGCCTATGCGACAAGCCGCACAAAGCGGCTCATGGCCCGTCCGGCTACCGGCAGTTTTAAGGCTGGCTAGCGTTTGAGGAGGCGTATATCATTAGGTGTGATTGACGTCAAGGTCAATAACGCGAGACCTCGTTTTGACTGATGGCGACATACTAATATAGTTTCCTGACGTCAATGCATACGCTGAGGAAGACATTTTGCCTCAACTGCTGTGCAACGGAGTGGTGACGCAACAGGTCTCCCCACTTCCCTCCCCGGGTTCGAGTCCGACGTAGTGATATATCGCTATATCAATGGACACAGCTGCAAAATGGTTGATACACGTACCCGTGAGAACATATGAGCTTATGTATGTCTACATGTATAAATACATGCGAGTAAAACAAAGAGAGTACGTTATCTCTCTCTTTATAAATATATGTATATATTAAATATATATTTTTTTATAATGGGTGAACATAGACCGCTCAGAGTTCTTATAGAGAACGCATTAAATTGCACACGACCACCGTTCTATCACTCGATATTCTACGGAGCAAGCCTTACTGCTTGACAAATAAAAATAGGGTTCTAGGCACTCAGTTGCATGCGAACTAACCTTAAGGGGACTGGCAGCAAGATAAATTTGGCCACAGATAAGCGAACCATACTAGCAACGATAAAAACCGCAACCAGATCGGTAATAGCATTAAGGGCTAGCGGATGGCGAAGCTTACGGACGCCGCCTGAGCTTACGTGGAAGTAGGACCTGCGCGCGAGGGATGCCTGTGTTCGAGACCCCGACCGGCCACTTTTAAATTCGTTTTCATGGTTCCGAATTTAGACAAAGTAAATGCCGGATTGGATTAAAAATCAGCCATGACATGAAAAACACTAAAAAGAAGGTTCCGGGTCTGCTTGCCAGTGGTCTGGCAAAAGCTACATAGAAACCCTCACTGTTATACTGGGACACGATGATGCCTATTGCTTTAGAAAATTGGAGCTAATCATGAAGATCCTGTAAAACCCGCGCTCTTTAGCCTGTTGCTTAAATGCAAAGCCCGTTTAACGTTTAGTACCAAATGACGGAACACTCGGAGGTCCCGTAGATATTGTAGCGTCGACATAAGCCAACTGGAAAAATTTCCACAAGAAGGAGACTTACTCCTTAGCACAGAAAAATGCGAAGTCACTGCTTTCGGCGAATCCCAAGAAAAGAGACCACATAATATACGGAAGATCTCAAACATAACATAAAAAAAATCAAAAACGTAACACCTTATCTCAAGAAATGCATCCACAACTGACAATGTGCCTGTGGAGACATAGCCTAGGGTCGCCCTGCTTAAAGTACATAATTCGGAGGTGCACTAACAGACACTCTATCCAGATGAACTAGACGCATACGATACTTCCACTGAGGCGATCATGAGAGAGATGATGAACATCAAGCTGAGCGGCAAGTATGCAAGAGGGAAAGTTCACCTATCAGAGAGGTGGCCTTGGTTTAAGGTCTGAGATAGATCTGGCTCTACTATGACAGGTTGCTTTTTTCAACAGTTTGGTGTCTCAGAATCGTTGGTAAGCCACGACTTGCAAAACATAATTTACAAGGATAAGGCGGAAGCTAAGTGCAAAATCTGAATGAAAGTAGGCTCGGGTCTTTTTGAAGTGCACCTATATCAGCGGAACTAGATGAACATATTAGCAAAAAAGCTAGCAAGAGATATCCATGACTCTTGAGTACGCGTCGTGGAAAGCTGGTTTTTAGTGGCGCTCGATATGCTTTTAGTGGAAGCTGGCTTAAAGATCTGCCATCTCCACATCTAGACACCATACTGGGCTTAATTACTTGGCTTAATTACCGCATGGCTGCCGCTCTCACAATGGAAGCTCCAATATGCGAACCCTTTCCTTGCGCAGCAGATGCGGACATGAAATCGGTATTTACGGTCTAAAACCACTGAACTGTTAGAGATGCTTGGAAGAATTTCACGGCACATGGAACTGAATGAAATTGATAAAAAGAGCCCTTAGGAAGGCAAAGTTGTACAGCACTGTAGCTCCTTCGTATCTCAGTCACGCTCTGTTAGCATAGGAAGGGTAGCAGCGCAGACAGAACAGGATAAAAGACGAAAATACGCAGATGCTGTCAGAGCGCTAAAAAAATAGACGACGTAAGGTAGGCACTGATGTTAGGATTAAATGACACTCGTTTACGAGCGCAATTTCGTAAATACCTAACATTACGTCGCCCCAAAAGGCTACCGGGTTATCGGACTTACGTCTAAATGCTCATCACGGTATATATACGCCACTTTCAGTAAACAGTAGCCCTTATGCCGTCGAGATTCTACGTTCTCCATGACGCACATTTTGCAGCATTCTACGCGGAAAAACGTGCCGCCCCACGCTACGTAGTGTTAGGTGAGCAGCATCGACAGCAACCACCGATCAAGCTGTTACGATGTGTTCCGTGTTTTTATCAGAAGTGCTGTATATCTGCTTCCAAATAAAATGCAGACCTCGATTTGAGAACGTTAGCGCTATCGGCTCTCTAGCCAGTCACGTCTACGTACAAACAAAACGCACGAATAAACGACGCACTTTGCTGTCGTTTCAAATCGGTGAATGGCCACGTATAAAACGAAGCCAGCGCGCCTTCAGAACAGTGGCCGGTATATTAAAGCATGTGGAGATTTGCCGTCGTTGTGTCAGAGACGTGCGCCTGAGAAGAAACTAGTTTCACGACGCTTGTTTACCATCTGCCGACATAGAGCGCGCTCCACACACAAAGGTTGTCTTATTCACAATTGATACTCTGAGACGGCACTCACTACGCTGCAGATGAGTTGGTTTAGAGCAGCAGCCTAACATGGAGCTTTTCAAGGTTGCTTCTATCAACGACAACGACGATAAAGCCGAGCATGGTCGAGCAATCGCACTTTTGCTTCTTTTTTTTAGTTGGGAGGTTTCGGGAATGCATGATGCACATGCGCCACTAGCAGTCTGCGTGATTAGTGTATGATTCACATACTTTGGCATTACTTCGAAGCCGTGGGAGAGGCGTCTCTGCCGTTCGCAATCCCACTAGTTTTAGCTGCCAGGATGATTTCCTACCTACGCGGCAAGCGACATCAGCAGTAAAGCCACGCAACAGTTCGAAGGGGGAGTGATCAAACATTTAGGTTACTTTTGAGCACCGTTATTTTAAAATTTCATTTGAGCGTTCTCCAACGTTGTGGCCGGCGACGTCTCGGAAAGTACGCAACTTTGAGAGCTTCATTTTGCATAGTGTAAAGCGAACGCGAAATTGAACATAGAACAATAAATATAGCCTTAAATGACTACGGGTGACGCTGACGCAAACTTCGAGAGAAATAAACCAGAAAATATGTCTGCTTAAGTCTCTCGGCAATAGATGTGCCAATGTGCTCAATGTACAACCACAAGCCACAGCTACTTACTGCGTTTATAACGTCGGGGACAACAGATGGAAGGTATCTATGGTAATAAATCTAGTTTGGATCCTAGTCTGGAACCTAGTCCGCCACAGCGGATATAAGGTAGGGCAGGGGTACCCAAATACATTTACGGTATTAGGCAACGCTCTGCACTAACTGAAAGCATGCCTTAAAGGCAGGCTTTTAGTTAGAAGAAGAACGTTAGAAGAAGAAAACGAGTTTTTTTCTTCATGGCTCCGCACAGTTTAGAACGAACGCAGTGCACATAGAACGACAAATCAGCAAGACCTTAGAGTTTGCTGCCCCGCGCATAACGTGAGTGCAAAGAAACGTATTTGGACAGACGACTCCGCAGCCTGCTTCGGACACATACGAGGTGAGCAAGCGTCTATTTTTTGGACCAAATATTTCTGAAACTCTAGGAGTGTTTTCAAAGCATCTGCGAAGCATATGTCGCCTTTTGAGTAACGGAAGGAACGGGAGGTCGCTATCAGGACAAACAATACTAATACCAGCACAGCATGTAATTCGCGCTGGATCTACGCGGAAAGGTTCACGATGCTTCGCAAGGCTTTGGCAAGGTTGGACGAGTAACGTCGACGGCAACACCGGCAACGTTGTAACGTGCATCTTAGCAGAGTAATTTGTTTCCTAATAAATTGGAGAGCTCGGTTTTAAAGCTTTGCTATTGCTTCTGTAGCTAGATGCTTATGCATCGCTGCATACATACGCAAACACACACAAGCAAGCGCATAGGAACAGTGCAGCTTGTTGTCGTTGAAATCGGTGAGCAATCGTGGGTGGACCAAAGTTTGCCTTTATTTGAGTTTGCAGCACGATCAGTAAGTTGCATAAGTAAAGCCTGGTTGTTCTTCCCTCAACGTGACGGGATCTTGGAGTTTGGCGGAATCTTGGCGGAAATCACCTCCGTCGCACATAGCAGAAAGCTAGTCAAAGCAGCATCCATTCTTTTGAATGTGTTGTTTCGCTGTATATTTTGTAAAGGAGTCCACGGTGTATTTCCGTTTGTACAAATCAATTGTGTTATTCAAACATTTATACTATTCACTCGTACAGTATCCATGTTTGTGTAAATACATAGGTATGATCGAAGATGCGAGGAGACTCCACAGAAGATGTGACCTCAAAACGAACAACATTTATGAACACATTTACGAAAAGTTACAGACGAGCTTTACCCTAACTTATAGGCGCAAATCTTTCTGATGATTTCTTTGAAGTGCGGCCGAACAATCGCAGAAACCAAATAATGTATGTGCCCACATGCGTTGCAGGAACGAAATAATGTGTTTGCCTGGCGTGTGGCTAGGGATATTCTCAATAGGACGACTGCACAGGCCCCGCCTGCTACCAGTTATTCCTTACTCCTTTATTACGTAAATCAAGAAGATGTCTATGTTATGCTATTTTCGCTCTGCGGTCGTGGCGTCACACGTATGTGGTGTATCCTCAACCAAAACGCTACGAAACTGCACTTACATGTGAGCTGGTCAATCAAAGGCTTAACATGGAACTTTGTCGAAGTTCCTTCTATAAAATACAGCAAAGAGGCCAAAGGGCAAGGTAAAAAAATCACACCAATATTAGCTGCCAGAATATTTTTTGACGTACACTCCAAAAAATACTTGTAGTAAGGTGCATTGCGACAGGACAGCAAGGCGAGCCCGATAGAATGACAGAAATTAGCAAGTTGGCAAATGGATGACAGAATGAAGAAATATGAAAAGAAAGGAAGAGTGATTTCTCCCTACACCAACGACACAATACTGTACTGGAAGTCTTGGAGTCGGAAGAAAACACCACGCCCATCGACTTATAATAATCATGTGTGCGTAAATGCAGCTTTTCTTCTAAAAATATAAAAATACAAGAGCTGGATTTCCCAACTCACTTACGATTTACAACGTGTACGTTCAAGGACGTGCGTGTGCTGTATGATACGATCAAGTTGCCGTCGATGAGCTAAAACGTTAGGTTGACAGGCCCACCACTTGCATTGGAAATCTGTCAATTACATGCCAGTTTCTGAACACATAACGCGTACACTTATGCATGCAATCCATTATATGTATCAGATAAGCGTAACAACGGCGGTCCACTTTCCTCTTACAGTAAAGGCAAAAAATGACTGTTTAATCAAGGTCTCTCTAACTCATCAAGGTGCATCATACGTTTGGGTACGACGCATGTATGTATACACACAGGCGCACACCGCTTTCCATCAGACGCGGGCTCTGTACCTTCTCACGAACATGGCAAAGCACTTACTGCGAAAGTTTGGCCGCTAGTTCAGTTCGACTGCTGCAGCATGCAGCGTCAAACTTCAATGGCGCAGCTCGTCACTACGGACATCGGAACGTGTACGTCGTAACGGAACGATCGTCAACGAGATGTCACAGAGATGAAGCAGGACAGCTGTTCTGGGCCACGTTCTAACCATCACCACCAGCAGCAGATACGCAGTTGTCGATTTCTGTTCCTCGCTGCTCAAGTTCAACATCGATTGAGTGTTTGTCTAACGACGGGGGGATGGGGGACGACTGCTTTGTTAGAGGTGGGCGTATGCACAGCCCGTAAGCAGTGGACATTTTGATGATACTGCATATCGAACGCACTGCGCCGTCATCAATGAGCAATGAGTCATTTGCCCTATTCCTCTCCTCCGCTCCAAGTCGCGTTGCCGCGACAACACAGCAATGATGTTTTGTGTCGATACGACGAACATGGGCGACCTACATCGGCTCAATGGTGATTTTACTACCGGATTGGATAGTCTGTTTCTTGTTCATATTCTCCCCCCTCCGCCCCTTCGCCTCCGTGTACAAAAAGTGATTGAAGTTGTCGGATTAATCCCTGGAAGCATGCCACTCGGTTTAGGTGTGTGTCAAAGAAGAGGCACCGCCGCACCAGGAACGACAAATCGTCGCATCCCAATACACGAAAACCGACCGATTGAATAAAACCCGGGGACACTTTGACGACTCAAGCGCTGACGAGGGCCGTGCTCGTGGGCAGCTTGTATGCTCATTGGTCAGCTTGTATGCTCATGCGTCAGTCCTGCACCGATGTGATTCATTTCCTACGACGCCGTGCAAGGTGCGTCATTTCCTACGCCGTGCAAGGTGCTTGGCGTAGTGGGCACCTCCGCAATGGCCACATAAGCGGCGCTGTGCGAAGCAAAACAAAAACACGGTCATCACGAGTCACTTTTGTGAGTTGACGAAGCAACCCACAGGCATCCTTCGCTTGTAATACGATTCTTCGAACATTTGTGATACAACAATAAGACAGCAGCAGCAGCAGCAACAACAACAACAACAACAACAACTACTACAGCACTAGTACTTCTTCGATGACCATTACAACTACGACCATGGTGAACATTTTACGTATAGACGCACGTGTGATTAGTTCGGAATTTGTCGTTTGTTCGCCTTTGTAACACGATCTGTACCAGGACACATGCTTGATTATATCGAAATATGAAATGCATACAAAACGCTGTACAGTGCGTAGCAGGTTGCAGCCAATTTAATCTAAGGGCTAGTGCCATGTTCCACACACATGTAGGACTTACATCTTTACCTGTCGGAATGGGTATATATATATATATATATATATATATATATATATATAGGGAGAGAAAGAGAGATCGTTTAGCTGGAGTAACGTTAAGGTGTGGTGGTGCGGTGTTATCTCCTACTGCCCAATCTGCTTGCTTAGTTCCCTGGCCGAAGATTTCAAAATCATAGTAGAGACACGCCTCTGAATCTTTACGGAGCTAAACTGCCTTTTAGCATTATGGACTTTGGAAAGAGCGCTCGACGAAACAATCCCGAAAAATACAAAAGAGACTGTTAACAATGCAGTAAAACGCACTGGACAAAGTGAGTGAGGCGGAAAATAAGAACCCAAAACACAGAGTCCTCCGACATGAAGCCAGGAGAAGACAATAGGGGACGAAGAAAAGTTGGCCGACATTCTCACATAGGCCGTTGCTGCCGATGACGGACATGCGTCGAGAGACAAACAGGACGACAACAGATACGTTCTGTATATGAAGAAACTTAAGAAATAAAGGACGGTTAGGGGCAAGAACGTCACGGCGCCCGTACTAAACTGAATTCGAAGACACAAACCGAGAGCGCCCAGATATAATTCATCAGCGAGACCAACACAAGGTGGCTTGTTAGCAAGCAAGGTAGGTAATGCCCTAGTGACAGAAACAGAGACGCAACGCTATAGATCTAACCCGTATTGGGGGTGCTCAGCTGTTCTACCTCGCCAAACTCACGCAGAGAAGAGTTCACTGAATCCTTGGACCACCTCGCGGAATCGATCGGAAATGGCCATCGACCCTGTTCTACAAAAGTCTGAATGGCAAAGAACGAACAACCAATGAATTAGGCAGTTTTTGTTGGTCGTCTTCTGGATGCTCGCAGCGCTTTCAACGCGTAATCATGGCAGGTCATCATAGACGTAATGGCTAAAAATAGACTTTCCCTATTTCTCCAAATGACCATAGTCTCATACAACAGTCCGTCATTCATCCACGGGACCGCAAGGTTCGCCATAATCGCCGGCGTCCCACAGGAGTTTATGCTAGGGCCTCTGCTCTGAAGCCATGCACTCGGAAACTGCAATGGACTACGACAACGTTTTGAGACCCCACAGACTGGAAGGCATCTAGACAATCGTTTACGACGATGTCTAGCCATCCTGGTCACGGTGCGCAAAGCGGCGAAGAGGCATGCAAACATCCGCTTAGCACTAAGCATAAAGATCAACAAATCCGCCTGATACCTGGATGTCACAATGTATACGGTTTTTTTCAGGTGACGTGCACATTCACAAGGTGACGGCAAAAAAACTGTGAAGCAGCCTGGTCAAGATCCTGCCAAGAACACGTGGCGCAACGGACTTAAACACGAAGTCAACTGTTCCGTACGCCGCTCCTACGTAAGGACCAAGCACTATGAAGTTGAAGATACGCAGGGAAAAATCCTAAGCGCGCCAAGAAAACTGGCAATACATATCGCCTATGCATACAAGACAGTTAAGACAAAGACCAATTTTGCAATATCGCAGTATCAGCCTTGCGGCTGATCCCGTGGCTTGGAATGATCGAGAAACAAACACATGTTTGGAAAAAAACAGAACCGGTTATACAAAAAGCTGAAGCCCGGAAACAGGCGCTTAGAGAATGACACGAGGTATTGATCAAGACACCAGTGGACAGACCAGGAACCTGGACCCGTCAAGTCATTTATCCTTTAAGGCAAGTATTGATGGTGCTTGCCTCAAAGTACCTGCATCAATTAGGTAAGGCGCCAAGTACCAAGTGTGTCATATACAAGACAGGTAAAGCAGGCCTCTCCAAACCATGGCGGTGGCATAAGAAGTCATCGTTATGCTTGAGGATGTGTGCAAATATGAACAGAGTTGTCAAAAATGAGCTGCAATTGCAACGAACTGGAGGGACAAGCAGATATCGAATAATTTGGTGGGACAATGAAATTGCGGGCGGTGACAAATATTAAAAGGAAACAATAAAAACGGAGCGCTCGGAGTGGAGAGTCTCCACTTTCAGTGAGGTAAAACAAAAATAGTTCCGATGGAAATGGTTGTAAGGTATATTCAACGAAAGTAGTAGTAGTAATAGTAGTAGTAGTACGAGTCGTCTGGTTAATTTCTAAATGCAATTTACAATATCGGAAACAGTTCTTGTGTTTTGTCGTGGACGGATCTTGATATCTGTTTTCTTTCGAGCGAACACAGGAGCAGTGAAGTCGTCATCGAGAGGCGGATGAGAGATTGCGAGTGGGACAAAATGAAGCGCTAACGTAGGGCAGAGCGGCGAGGGGTGGACCGGGACAAATAATTCGTCTGGCCGGCGTAAGCCGCCGGGAGCAGACTTGCGGATAACGGTTTGTACTCGGCTTCGTATCACATCAGGACTTCACATCCGGCCGCCGCTTGGCGCCATAGAATAGAATCGAGCTGTTGGCGGCTCTTCATCGGCCTCTCTGTGACATGTCAGACAGCTCTTGACCTGGCCTGCGGCCACGGAACGGAAGCCTTTAACGAAATGAGCCCAAGCAGGAAGTTGTCATTTACTTATAAATATACGACCGGACTTTGGTTAGACTTTTGACGACACTAGCTTGTTCGTTGTTTCAATGACACAGTGAGGTCCGAGCGACTGCAAGAGCTCTACCAATCAACGCTCCAGCTCTGAGCCGGGCGCTCACATCACACGAGATCACCGTCAGTCACCGTACAACCCGCCCTCGTCACCGCCACTAAGAGATTCCTTCGCGGACAGGCCATGTGTGTGTGTGTCTGTTTCCAAATGACCGTCGTGCCTTAGGGCTCAGTTGCTACAAAGTATTGTGTATTCGCTTGCAGGTCATTTGCTCGGATGACACGCCTGAACGTTTAGACGTGAAGACGCGAGATAGAAAGTGGAACAAAGTCCAACTGAACTGGACGGCACAGGACGATGGCTGAATGACCGGATGGTAGCGTTTCGTCGCCCACTCTCATCCTCGATCCTTCGGGCAGACAATAGGCGTCATTGATTTTCGATTCTGCCCTCACGCAAAAACGCCATACCAGCCGCGGGAGTAGCCGATACAGGAAGGGCCGACAGTCCCAGTATCCACCGTCCCACCTATACGTTCAGCCATGGACGTCCAATGTGATCGCATTAGTCATCGTTCTATGACCTCCCTACGACGTACTACACGTACAGGGCACGTCCTGCGCCGGGCAGCTAGCAAGACCTCGACGACGCCGATTGGCCCATAGGCCATCGGCGGCAGTAGCAATAACAAAGACGAAGCTGGACATAGTTTCTAGACATAAACGAAAGGTCTGGAGTTCCGTTGCGCTGCTAACCCTGATAGAGAATCAATGTACGACTACATCGGTGCGGCGTTCTGCCCCGTAGAACAACCAGACATTCTAACGTGGTATGGGACTAAACCTGCAAGATACTGAGAACATTCTCTGTAAATGGGGTGCCTCTAGAAAAATACTATCTCCTAAGGCGTACAGTAACTTGTTTAGTATATGGTATATATTAGAGCCGGTCACCTATAGTGATGCAATTGAACAAGTATTGACTACTATAACAAAAATATTGTGCAAGGCATAACGGCGTGCATGGGGTCAATACCAAAAAGTAACCCCCTTCTGGTTTGTAGTTCAAGATTGTAGCAAGGAAAAAAGACTCCTTAATTGCGTATTTTTAATTTTGCATATGACATTACTAAAACAAAGAAACACTTTTAAGATATATCTCACAGAGTATTTAATTGATTTTATAATTAAAGATGCCAGCGTGTTGTCGTAACATGGTTCTCTCTTTAGCTGTAGCTTTTAGACTTCACAAATAGCAAATCCTCAGCCAATCGCTATCGTATTGTTGTTTTCTTTCAGAAAGCAGAAGGGCAGGCATATCTGAGTAACAGATGACTATGATAATGTCGTGATTTTTACAACAACTATAGGGCACTTTCTTTGTAAACATTTTTAGGGTTGGATAATATATGTTTAAACGCCAGTTTAATATGGTAGATGTTTAATCAATTATCAGTCTAGGGGATATTTCTTCAACAACTAGTAACGCTCTTAAAAACTAGTAACGTGGGGTAACGCGATATGACCTGAACGTTTTGTAGTAATTTTTTATGGTACTCCTGAAATTAGAGCTTGACACAATCCCAATTAAAATGACAGTAAAACGGCACGCCGAAGCCAAAGCCAAAAACACCCTAAAGGCTTCTGCAAAATGCATGTCCAAGCCGACACAGGGCAAGCAACATCTGGTTTGCCCGATACAAGAAACTGTGAAAGCAGGTCCAATCGCAAAACGTGACGTTTCAAATATTCAGACGCAGCGGGACTGCGTTATGGTATACTATTTCTGTTTCAGAATATATAATATCAAGGTTCTTAGTTGGAACTTGTACTCTTGAAGGACATGCTCTTCAACTTACCCAGTGCCTAGAATAACATAAGTTGTTTCTTGTTAGCTCCGTTCAGTAGGCTGCCATAAAGCCAGAACGGATCGGGTACAGGATAGCCATATGAAGGACCCAAAAGAGCGCCAAAACAATTACCCGTGTACAAAAACGGTCATCTATATAGCTTTTATTGGAACCGCGCACGAGAAAAGGAGCGCGAGTCCGTGTGTGTATGTATGTGGCTTACGCAGGGATAAACTTTGGCCGTACGTCACTACTGCTACTTGACGATAGTTTCGCGACGAGGCTTAGTGTTCAAAAAATAGCCTTGCGAAAAGTTGATGCATAGCAAATTGGTCTAAGAGAGCTAAACTTAAATACAGATCGACATTAAATCATTCTGCAAGAAGATCCGATTGCCAGAGCAGTAAAAGTGTAATTTCTAACAAGAAGGCAAGGCAAACGAAACGCGAAATCTATTTCTGGAGAGGGACTCCAAGCCACACTCTACAGGCGATGATTTTCAAGGAGCCAAGTTATTATTAAAGCATTGCTTAGCTCAGTTTTATTCAAAAATAACCTGCTAGCGTTGTACTTTTCTGTGTTGAGGTTGGCACTGACAAGTGTCTAATATCACCTTGTGATAATGTATATATATATATATATATATATATATATATATATATATATAGAGGGATTAGGAAAGACGATTAATTCCACAGAATTTGTGATAGATGTGCCTATAAGCCAGTGGATCCGAAAGTTACCCAAAGAGACGGGTCATGCAAGTAGAAAAATATCTACCCATTGCTGCATACCTACAAATTGTCGTATTGTCAATTAAGTTAGAGCGGCCACTTCGTTGAGGGGCCTCGAACCTGTGAAACAACAGGTCCTAAGTCATCTGACATTTTCAGCACCTATATATTACAGAGCGCTATTCTAGAGAATTGTAGAGCTCGCTAAAGTTAATGCTTTTTTGAATGGAATATGGTCTCTGAGAAGTCTTTCATGGAATTCGACCGGAGTTTTGTAAAACAGGGCCTTAAGGTAGCCTCAATGAGAAAAATCGAGACTTGGTTAATCAGGCGATAGTTGCGGCCAAGCGATCGGCTCGCCTCGGCCAATCCACCGATTCTTGAAGGTCTGAATCCGCCAGAGCTTGAACTTGCTGTCATCGGTACGGATGTAGTCGTGACTACTGCCGCGACGGTAAATCCAACGTTGCATCCGCCCATCAGACGCCAGGGAGCCGAACAGCTTCAGAGGTCCCTAAGGGCCCTTATAGAACCAGAGGGACCACCAAGTGGCGAGCACCAAAGCGGCGAGCTTTCAGACGCTGCTAGAGAAGACGTGCGAGGTATCCCTAGGCCGTGCCACATCCAGGACGCCAAGGCATGCCAAATACTGGTGGCCTACTGCACTTGGACAACTACGGCAGAAGTGCCTAAGAGTGCGGCGATATCTCACATGCGCTCGACGATCCGCACATAAGAGAGAAACCTACCGACGCTATGGAGCTGAGAACAAGAATCTCCTGGCCCTCCTGCGCAAGGAAATCTTCAGGAGCAAGGAACGCTCCTGGAGGGCCTTTCTTGAGGAGCTGGAGGACAACTCCTGGAGCCGCCTATATTAGATGGTAAGGGGGTTTTTCCCCTTCAAGCTTAGGGTTGAAATATCTACGGAAGAGGTGCGGGTAGCGATCGAGGCGTTGTTCCCCCAATACCCACCCTTCAATCGCGTCCCCCTACCTAGAGGCCGCAGGGGAGGAAGAAAAGGACCCCTTGGTTACACTGCAAGAGGTGCAGCATGCGCCTTAAGCAGGGAAAAACGACGGGACCCGACAGTGACCCTGTCTCCGCGGTCTCGACGTTGTTGAAGGCATTCTCAGAAGCAGTAGCAACCGCGATGACGGAGATGCTTCGGTCGAGCTCGCTTCCTGGTGCTTGGAGGGCCGCAAGCCTGGTCCTCATACCTAAACGCCCAGGTTCCTACCGCCCTATCTGCCTATTCGGCTGACTGGCCAAAGCTTTTGAGTCTATCGTGGAGGCACGTCTCTGAGACTTCGCGGAGGAGAACGGCGTGTCAGACGCCCAGCAGGCTGAACTCCTCCACGAGTCCCCGCCGAGAAGACGGGACCTCTACCTCGCCATCTTACGTGACGTCCGAAATGCTTTTAACAGCATTCTGTGGAGAGTCATCCTAGAACCCCACCACAGGAAATGCGTTCCTTTTTACTTACGCCAAATCATATCAACCTACCTAAAGGACCGGACAATACAGTCCTACGGAGCCAATTTTAACATGACTGCAGGGGTGCCACAGCTACATGTTTGGCCCCCTGCTATGGAACATAACGTATGACGATGTGCTGCGGCTAAGAGTTATTTCCGCCGGGGGTCAGCCTCATAGCCTATGCCGACGACTTCGTTCCCACCGTCTAGGCCCGGACACCGGACCTGCTGCCGTGCGAACGAAGCACTTGACGACGTCGGATGTAGGCGGCGGGACTCGCCCTGCCCCGGCTAAGAGCGCGGCCATACTCTTGCTAGGACAGAGGAACTGCCCCGCCCTTCACCTCCGTCTAGAAGACCAGGAGATCGCACTCGTTAATAAGGTGAGGGACCTCCGGGTCACTCTAAACAGGGGTCTCCGCACACTGAACGCGCGGGCGACTGAGAAGGCAGTCAGGGCAGCAAACAACTTCGCACGGCTCATGCCTAATAATTATGACCCACAACATTCCAAGCGGCGCATAATCATGTACGCGACCGAGTCAGTTGTTCTGTACGGAGCTCCGGCCTGGCTCTCCGACACCCTAAAGTTCGCCGCTAACAGGAGCCGCTTGCGTTGGACTCAGAGGGTCGGAGCCCTCAGGGTAATCCCCGGGTACACCGGACGGACAGCGCAGCGGCGATCGTCGTCCTTGCTGGAACGATACCCTACGATCTGAAGGCAGCCAAACGCCGCCGCTTATGGGGCAACCCCCAGCGAAAGAAAGACGAGGAGTATCGGCATACAATCGACCTCTGGCTGAAGGAGTGGGACGGCCTACAAGAGGGTGCCCCAGGCTTCAGTCTCCTGACTTGCATGACCTCTGCAAAAAAGGAATCGCTCTGAAACTAGAACAGCCTAGTTAAAGCCTGTTACTGTAAGATAATACATAGTTCTAGAGCTATAACAAGTGATTCCTCTGTTAGAGTAAGTAATCTATGCGTGGACTTAATCTCGACATAATCGCCGAAATGTGCTTAGTTTCAGTATAGGAGAACTGGTTGTCTCGCAATTGCACATTTTGTGCTCCTATATCAAACAAGAACAGCAGTGTCACAAACTTTTGTAATTTCACCCTCACTCCGAAACAAGACTTCTTAGAGATTATGTTCTATTGGAAAAAAAATAGTTACTTTAACGAGCTCTACAGTTCTTATATCAACCTTAAAATATTTATTAAAAGAGTTTATGTATATATATATATATATATATATATATATATATATATATATATATATATATATATCACAAAAAAAATCTACGTTATACAGTCATTAATACTCACATTATGAAGTACCGAAAAAACAGCTAAAGCATGTGTGTACACATTAACAGCGCCCCTTGCGGCAGACATATGCTACTGGCAAGTAAAGGTAAGTAAACAAACGCCAAAAAAAAAATTCCAAGTATTACGGGTATTACTACAAGAAACTACCACTATCTTCGGCAGCCTGCTGACTAAAAATTATGCAAGCGACTTCACTAGCGACATGACGCGACCATCACAATTGTTCCTTCGACCCAAGACGACCCGCTTCCACTTCCAGTTTTTCCGCACTAAAAATAGTCGCAAACAGAAGCGTTGTGTTTGTTTTCACCCGCTCGCAAAAACAAACGAGGCTAGAAACAGGACAGTGGTGCAATGACACGGGATACGTACCGAGGATGTTGAGCGCGAAACTCATGAAGCCGATAGCCAATGCCTTATCCGACGGGTCGACGCATCTGAAAAAGGAGAAGAAACACAAGAAAAGGCAGACAGAGGCAGACAGACAGACAGACAGACAATTGTCACGATTGTTAATCGCTGGAGCAAGCGGTGATCGTCAGACATGAGTGTTGACGTTCCAACGTGCCAAGGTCTAGGATCAAAGGGTTTGGTTCAGTTTCGGCTTTGACGGTGATATTGGCAAAGACCAAAACAACGGCAGCAGCTGCAGCTGAAGCAGCCCGACCGGCGCCAATGGTAAGAGTTCACCAATGGCAAAGCCATTTCCTACCAGCTGTGATCGAACTCTATTTGTGCTTATCCAACCGAAAATATATACGACGGCCAGAGGATTGCCGCGACAAGCAAACGAATCTGCGAGCGCAATTGATGATCACCTTGCGACGCTACCCCGTTTGGCTGGCCCTTGGAGGAATTTTCTTGCCCTCTTATATATATATATATATATATTAAGGATGCAAGTGGAGCGACAATTGTCTCTCGAGAACGTGTGCACTGGCGTTCAATCTTATATATATATATAAGACTGAACGTATCGCAATACCGTACTTGGCTCCGCCCTATAAACAATCTACCTATTTGTAGCAAAACAAGGAGAAACAACTTTTGGACTTTGCCGAGTTACATATTAATACGTTTAAACTACTAAAAACCACAAGTTCGTCGAGAAGTTAAATCAATTAAAAGATTCTTATGTATCAGTACGTTGTAAGAAAGTTTTCAAATCGTACAATATTACGTTGGGTAATACATATAACCAAAGTTTTTGAAGGGTAAAAGCGGGGATAATTCATATTCAATTATCTGAAACGTTTTCTGGGAATGTAGAGATATCCAGTCTACTATCAAACTGACAAACACATAGGCAATAGATAGTTAAAACTAACTAAAAGGACGCTTATCTATCCCGAATATAAAATTAGCTTTTTTCTTGTACTAAATGCTGCTTGTGACCCGTCCTTTCGGCATCGATTGTTAAGCAAATGCGCAAGAAACAGGTGTTTGTATCGTACTTTTTACGGCCTAATGAAAGCCTGCTTGATTGCCTTTCTTAAGAAAGTCCTACATATGGCATGATTATGGGCTAAAGACCTTCATTTCGAGCTCACTGGGAATCGAGGTAAAACGGGTCATTGGCTGCTCTGCGCCATCCACTCTGGTCGGGCATGTCGAAAACTATCTTTCTGCATTTCGTATTGTTATCGGTGACAAATGCAGACTTGTAACAGGCTGTGTCCGACCCAGCGTTTATCTATGCAAATGTGATGAGGTCAAGATCTCTAGGACGCACGGGATAGGCACACGTGCGCTAAACATCACGCAGTGGGATGCCAAAACGCATCGGCGGTCCCTGCACTTTCGGCACTAGAATCATGCCTCTTTAAAGCAAATTTTTGGGCAGTTCAAAATATGTGCTGAACTTGGTAAAACTAAACGCCAAGCTTATATATATATCGAAGTTTCATGCGTCTGTATGCCTGGCCCTTGCGAAAAGATCGCTGCACTGCCTCTCTCGAATAACATGCATTATATGCATACTCAATATGAGTGAAATAAATAAGATATATATATATATATATATATATATATATATATGTGCTAGGGTTAGCCACAGATGCAAAAAGCAAAATCGCAAATGTGTGATGAATATCTGTATTTTAGTCGCCCCAAAACCGTCAAAACGGGATAACCCGTTTTGACGGTTCCCGTTTAAGCAACCATTTAGACGGATAACTGCTAAATGGTCAAACTGACAAACACAAAGGCAATAAAACGCCTACAAACGCTGCGTCGATGCTCGAAGAATGGCTTTTTGAGAAGAGAGGGAAAAAGACGCGCGAACATTGAGTTAATAGTCGCAGCCTAGCAAGCATTGCAACAAGGTTATTAGCACATGTTGTTTAAGTGACCCACAGCATAGCCACTAGCATACCAGCAAGGTCTAAAGGACACTTTGGGGCAAATGCTGTAGATCTGTATATATATATATATTTTTTTGTATATGTCTAGCGCTGCGTCTTCATTAGCCGGTGGTCTACTGGCTCCGATGGCGGATTTAGGTTCATCTAAGTGATTGCCCACGCGTTTCACCTCTCTTGTACCTATTAGGTGTAGGCCTTTGAGCACAGATCAAGCAAAGTGCGTCATTAGAGTAGCAAACTTAAAATGTGTAGTAAGACGAAGTTGAAGGAAGAGTGTGATTGTCACAGCGGTACAAGAACAAGGTCTCTCATACCCCCGAAGGGCTCACACATATTTTGACAAAAGCGACTGCTCATATATTAGGTATCCAACCCCGAACGCAGACAGAGAAAAAAACAGTGTATGCAGACGCTAAAAAGCTGAATGTGTGAATGTACCTGTCACGACCGTAGCAAGTTTTTGTAAAGTCCGGGATGAGGGGCGCTGTTAGGTATAATCCAGACCTTGAAATGTCTAGTGTTGGCTAGCAAAAGACTACAATATGCTATCACTGCGTTTCTATTATCAGCCAGGCTATACTGTGCGCATGTGTAACTGGAATTTCTACACTTAATGAATAACGGCAAGACAATAGCAACAAGGCTCACAATGAAGGTAGAAGAGGAAATTCTACTCGAGGAGCAGAGTTCGATCTTACGTATGGCAGGAATTAGGCAGTACGCGTATTCGCAATGAAAGGCAACCTCTACGTACCGAAGGGCGACGAGCATGCTACCAACACGCGGTAACATCATGACGAATTTTGCTGCGCTCAGGATGACGATGAAGATCACAAGATTGTTGCAGTCGTTGGGACAGAATCCCGATGTAAAGCGGCTCACCGATGTCCACAACGGGTCGCTAGTCGTGTCGTTATCCACACACGAGCATTCCATGTCCGTCAGCTAGCGGAGAGAATTGAACAGCAACATAGTAAATAAAGCTTCAAGCCTAGATACGCCAAAGCTCCTAATACGACAAGGCGTCGGCTATCGGTAAATGTATCATTATACATATGCCTATCATTCAGTGTTATATGCCTATGAGTTTTATAATATGCATGCAAAGTTTGTTTCCCCCAAAATATCGGGTGAAATATCGACAAGACTTCTGCTGATTGTGATACAAATGCAGTATAGCTGTGTCAATATGCCCCACTTTTTTCCTTACGATGCATTCTACGCCAGCCTACACCAAACTTATGGCTGAGTGAAGAGAGAATTACGGCCCACGTGGCGGGTGGGTATTGGCAGGGGTGATCCGAGGGGGAATTAGGTTGATCACGAGGGCGCTCATGTACACATATATAGTTAGGTTTGTCATCGAGGCTTTTACAGCAACTTATGAAAACAAATACTTTTATTGTTAAGGCGTAGGGAACAGCGGTTTCTATGTGTTTAATGTAGTCCTTTTAGTTAGTAAAGTTTGTATAAATTATTCTAATGTGACTCAGTTAGCTGGATTTAGCTCAAGGCCGCCAGCAGTTTACAGCAGTTGATCACCATACGTTAGATACGTTAGTCCAAGTCTGATCTAAGTATTGTTAGACTCATATATGCAATTAGAACCGAATATTTGAGGTAACTAAGTGCTAGTTTACCTGCAGGAAAACTTAGAGGCGGCACACAACATGATAAATTATTTATTAGTAGGTTATTAGTAACGATAATTGGACACAACCGTCTTAAAAATAAGTCTTCACTTAGCTGATACTAGCCAAGCGTTGTCTATATTTTTTCGCAATAATACGCTGCAGCTAGTTTCTGTGAGCAGTTTTGAAATGCCGTAATACGCTCAGTAAAAAATTGCACTGTCTTAGATACAAGTGGTTTATTACATCGTCGATTTATTATTGGTAACTACCTACAAACTGAATGACCCTCGATGGGGCCATGTCGGGCAGAATCAACAATTTTTGAAAGGTAGATTGCTGAACTAGACGATAGCGACGGAATCGGATTGGGAGATCGGAACACGCTCAGCATCATCGGCGTCTCAGTCAACCCGACGTGCTGCTATTTCGCTAGGAGGCCAAACACAATAGGGACCCGACATCGAAGCCGCGTGACGAGTAACAGTCGAATTCTCGCTGCAGCAGCCATAACAGCTGAATTGTTAGAGCTTACTGAAAGGGTCGGGAGCAGCCCGGTTAGGCGTGTATCGATCGATGCTTGCGCATGAATGGGCATTGAAGTGTGCGTAGGACGGCACGTAGAGCAACAACTCGTTAGCGTTGGTCTCTCGGCGACTTCACGTCGCCATCATCACCATATTCGTACCATTATTAGCACCAACCAGTACTAGCTACAGCGCCACTGCTCATGTAGCTTACATTCGTAAAAACGTCCGCTTGAGGCAATTGACGCCCCCCCTCATCTGTGAATGTGTCGGCTAGCTGAAGGCAACTATGTGTAGCGTAGTACTATCACACAAAGCGAGGTTTGTTCAGCGCCCAACACAGCTCCCTCTTCTGCAATGAGGGAAAGCTCGAGGTCGCCTAATTCGTGCCTGACTGCCGTCGTTCTGATATATACATATATATATATATATATATATATTTTTTTTTTGACTCCATTGAATCACAGTATACGTCATTTGTGAATGCCATTATACTTCTCATGGAGATGTTTACTCCGCTAAGAAAGCCTAAACCATCTACCTTGCAAATGTTCATAGAGGACGCATCTAGGCGCCTACATAGTCTGACGCCATCGTCCCGTGCACACTCGCGCCTATCCACTCAATTGGCACGAGCCGCAACCCGTAAAAAGCGGCTAGAGGAGGCCAACATAAACATTCGAAATG
The DNA here is from genome assembly GCA_003439945.1 of Dermanyssus gallinae. Lineage (NCBI taxonomy): Eukaryota > Metazoa > Arthropoda > Arachnida > Mesostigmata > Dermanyssidae > Dermanyssus > Dermanyssus gallinae. The sequence goes on from QVRM01006410.1 coordinate 20,590, forward strand.
CCAAAGACTTTTTTAGATATGCTGGTCGCCGTTTAACACTGCAGTCTGGAGTGGCTCCACTTATAGTTGGCAAACAAACAATCACAGAAAACTCCGACAAAGCGGCAGCTATAATAATAATAATAATAGTAATAATAATAATAGTGCACCTCAACAGCCTTAAGAGATAATGCTCGCGGACTCCCGACAACCTTCCTCTAATTTTATTCAAAGAGCACTCTGTCAGCTTGGCTGAACCATTATCATTGATATTTACTCGCTCCTTCGAAGACGGTGAAGTACCGAGTTTCTTTCGGCAGCCCATTATCACCCCGACGCACAAAAAGGGTTCTCGTGCAGCGCCAGAAAATTACAGACCTGTGTCTCAATGTTCAATACCTTGTTTGCTAATGGAGAAAATAATTGTGGATGAAGCTTTACACATTCCTTGATTCTAAAGACCTGTTGGACTCCTTACAACATGGTTTCACAAAGGGTCGATCAACGGGTACCCAGTTACTAGAAGTAGCTTACGATTGGGCGCTGGCCCGAAATCGCAACATCCCACTGCATGTCGTTTACTTTGATTTTTCACGTGCATTCGACCGCGTTGACCATCATCTGCTTCTGACAAAGATGTCAGCGTTAGGTACTGGCCCTAGAATCATAAACTGGTGCAGAGCATACCTGAAAGACCGTACATTTGTCGTCAAAGTTGAGCATAGCTATTCCGCGGTCGGCAGGTGTGTATCTGGTGTCCCGCAAGGCTCATGCTTAGGCCCCCTAATGTACACTATATTTGTGCAGGATCTCGGGGTAATGCTTCGAGATACTGGTGTTACATATAAGCTGTATCCCTATGGGCAGAGGAAAACCGCATGCAAATATCTACTTCCAAATCTGCTCTTCTCAAGATAATGCCAGATACTACTCAGTATATGCTAAACGGCCAACCCATTCCTGAAGTCTCACGCTACAAAGACCTCGGGGTAATCTTCGACCGCCAAATGAAGTTTAGACCTCACATGGCTGAGGTTGTCAAGGCCGCGTCTCGAATATGTAATCTCATAATGTGGTCTTTCATTATACAGGACCATAATGTGTACCTAAAGCTGTATCAAACCTTAGTGGTACCAAAGTGGACTTATTGCTGTCACGTATGGATGCCATTCTATAAAAGAGATGTTGACTTCTTGCAGAGCGTGCAGGATAAGTTTGTGAAACGAGTTGCTCGTCGGTGTTGTCTACCACGCGAGCGCATCACATTGCCTAGTGTTAGTGAATACCAATCCCATGCCGATTACCGCATGTTTAAACAACTAGCGCGTCAGAAACTTATTTCTAGGTATTTTATTCTAAGACCAAATAATCTCCGGAGCGGCGTTTCCATCCACCCACACGAGATTGCCCGGGTGGACGTTGTGAACAACTCATTTGCCTGGAGGATTGCACGTTGTCCACAGATTTGAAACGACTTTGGTTCTATTGTAATACCCCTTTTTCAATAAAGGTGATATGATATGATATATATATATCAATATATTGATTGATTGGAGTTCTTTCGGAAACATAACTAAAGCTAAGTTGATTCGTGGTCGAGAAACGTCTGGCTATTCGTTGGCTAAAAAATCTGTATCCATGATCTTACTTTTTGTAGTCGAAAAGCTTTCCCGTATTCCTTAGAGACCATGCGCAGAGTTAGGCTAAGGTAAAGACGAAGTGATGAAATATAGTAGTCTTCAATCATACCGGGCATTGTAGCCCGAATAACTGGTATGAGCTACACTCCCGTATGATTCCCGATTCGCACTGCCTTTGCGTTTGTGCAGGCAACGCAAGTATCCCCCCAAAAAAATGGGTGCACTATTTTTCTCAATAACCTTCCAGGCAACATCCTAGGAACAACATTTTTGTTTTGTACCTAAGTCCTGCTATATGATAGTAACAAAGTAGTCTATGGAATTAGCATTTGCATGGCCTAACATGCGCTTGCTTAAAAATCAACCTATTAGAAATATGGGCGATGAGAGTTTGCGGGGCCGATGGCGTCGAAAGTGATGCCAAACTTCAAATTATTTTTCAGTTACCGGCAGCCTTTGGAAACTTATTGTATAGATGATGTTAGGAAAAGGTTAGAAACCTTAGTGGCAAGAGAAGAGATCCAGAAGCGGCCCTGCTTTCTTTTTAAATAGCATTGTAGCGCTTCTAAGTTGAGCTGGCACCAATCGAATTATATACAATGCAGTTGATCAAGTAGTATCTTAGAGCAGGTAAATTGTGAACTTTGGATCATGTAGAACGGACTAGTCTCAAAAAATGAACTAATTTGGTTTCATGCATTGCAACTGATTGCAATTGATTAGTGCAACTCCTGTCTCTCATGACCCTTTTTATCGAAGATAAACAATACTAGTTTGCACACTTCTGTTTTTAAAAACACAACAGGTAACTAACGAAGAATGGAAACGTAACATATAGAAACATTCTGGAGGTCGTAGCGCGTTATGCTGTAAATTGATTTAACCTTGCCGTATACAATAACGAATGTTTGAAGGGCAGCACGGCTATGTCAAATGTGAAAATTCAGTCATGCGAGAGTTTAGTCGCTAGCCAGTATAGTTTGATAAAGCGGCTGTTTTGTCTTACTCATTTCTAGGGCCCGTATTCGATATGGCTGATGATCATTTAAGTTGACGAAAAAATACGCGCATACGTATGTGTGTGTATACACACATATATATATATATATATATATATATATATATATATATATATATATATATATATATATGTGTGTATACATATATATATATATGCGGTCACAGCCTTTACGAGTGCAACGACACCAACCATTGATTAAGACGACAACGGAGGCTTTTGGCCTTCAATTCTGCCGGCCAAATGTAAGGAGAAGATGAAGATTATATATATATATATATATATATATATAAGGTAGAGAGGACCAGGAGATAGATAACCACCATCCGGACCGTCGACCGGCACGATGGTTAGGAGCATGGAGACCACGAGAACATCGCATACAGGTACGTACGTTGGTGCCATAACAGCCGGCGAAACAGGGCGAGAAGTACGACTGGCCGTGTTTTGAGTCGCAGAATGGCTGGAACTGATTGGCACAGTAGCAGCGGGCGTTGCACGCGCTCCTCAACGAGAGGCTGTAAAACAGAGTAGATAGACAGCAATGCAACACCACCACAACAACAACGACAACGGCAGACAAAAAAGCAAGACAAATCCGTCATATAAATACATGTAGAAAAAAAATATATATATACATACATATACATATAGACATACATATATATGCACGTATAGAAAAAAAATATATATATATATACATACATATACATATAGACATACATATATATACACATATATATATATATATATATATATATTTACTCAGGTGACAACCATGGGTTAGGTGATCCTTACCATAATTTACAAGTCAAAGCATGCCGCTGAGTGCCTATTGGGTGCTACTGCTATTGTTGTCCTCATCGGTTAATTGTGCTGTTGCATTAATGAGATCAATGCGCTCATTGGTTTGTTCACTCGCTTCTCAAGCGATCACTGTTTGCTACACTGGTTGACGCACGGGGTAGTGAACTAAATAGTTAGTTCTACCGAGCGGTGGTCTGGTGGCGGCGGAGACGGCGAAGATGTTGTCGAAGATGATCCGTGTGTGTACCGTCGATGCTGGTTGTATCAACACTCATTTGCATGCGTTCACACAGGCATACCTGGGTTTTTGCAATTGATCAATCCCTGAGCAATTGCTCAATGTACTCGAATGAAAACCACATTCTTGAGCGGTCCGAACTCCTGTCGGAGAGCTTGGTGGCCAAACCATAGCTTTACATTCGGGAGGTCGTGGGTTTGAGTGCCGGAGCGGCCACTCTTAAATTAGTTTCCATGGATTCCAATTTAGACACGGTGAATAAGTTTCTAAAAAGGACTATGATCGAATAAATAAACATATAGAAAGAAAAAAAAAGGGGAACACATATTTCACAATAAACGACTTGGTGCACTACACCTCCCCCCCCCACAGAAAGTACACTCCCGTTTGCGCAAAGCACCACCAGCCACATTAGAACACAACAGTATACACATTTATATGAATTACGCTTATGTTGTTGTATTGTACCCAATGTATAAACAAAAACATAAAAGGTGTCTTTACTTTTGCATAAAGGGGTGTGTTGTACAATGTTTTTTGACGTAGTATTCAAAAGGCAGTAACATAGACTGTGCATCAGCAAACGTCATTAGCTCCGGCGGGAAGCAGTAAAGAAAGTGTGGACTTAACAAATAATTTATAACATCAGGATAAATATTTTTTACTATGAATAATTGTTAATGCATATATATATATATATATATATATATATATATATTACTGAGCAATGCATGTGCAGCGCACCTTCCTACTTATATACATGCACGGACAAAATACATATTTGTAGACAATATGTCTTTCTGAACAGCAACGGCAAGGAAAGTCGCTGCATCGTTGCCTCACATAGCACATAATATACTAAATGATCAAATTGTGTACTTCTTGGGTGCATATTTTTTAGCAACCCTATCCTTCACAGGACACACGTATTTCGTTTCCCTCGTTTGTATAGAATATATACGTATGAAATGTTTTTTTTTTATAAGCCAATGTGTTTGTTTTTGTCGTTGTCGTATAGCATCTAGATATTAAACATGACGAGGTACGATTTACAAGAAAACAACATATTCGTCCCGGGTAAAGGTTTACGGTCTTTCTTTGCACACCAAGCGGATGGCGCAGCAAGAAGAAAGCCACCTGGGCGCTAACAGAGGGCAGACGAGCGTGCGAAAAACGAAGCATCACAAGGACGGACGTGGCTACTTGCTCCCTGAGGGAAGTTTCTCCGTGTTGCGACGAGGTGTTCGAGACTGTTCTCGCAAAAGGCTTGGCGTCTGGGAGCGTGTCGGGGAAGGTTGTGGTGGCGCCCTGTATTTTTAAAGTCCGTCATCCGTCGATGAAACAGATTGTGCTCACTGGCGTTCATCTCCAGTCATGTTGAAGCACCCGATTCCCGTATGGTCCGTATCTACCTATCGTTTGAGCCAAAGTCGGCCAAAGCGAGGACGTCTAGATATGATTTGACGAGGCTACTCTTCAACCAGAAAAGGATGGGCCGGAGCAGTAAGCACACCAATAAAGGTATACCTGGATTTTTCTGTTGGCAGGAGGACGCCGATGAGATGCGTGTCCATAGCAGAGCAACATGGGTCTCGCATACAAGAAGTAGGCGATGTTGGTAAGCTCAGACGTGTGCTCGCATATCTGAAAGAGCTTCCGGTCTTGGAAGTGAGAGTTGAGAGGGTTCTTAGACTGAACTTTGACAACCGTGCCCCAGGATGTAGATGTTGCCCAGGTCGGCGTTGGATGCGTCTGAAGGCAACTTTCATTGCCAACGGTCTAAAGATAGATCTTATTTTTATAGAAAACGTCTTCAATTACCGTTTAATGAGTAGAATGCAATACATTTTGGTACAATCATTAGTTTACTCCTACGATTGATTATTCGTTCACACATCAAAGAAACGGTCACTAACATTTGTGGTTACAAGCTGTAGTAGTACCCGTGCGGCAATATTCTTAAATAAAGTTTACAGCAATAGAACTTAACAGGATTTGACTTGATGTCACCTCTTGTGCAAAGCCTTTTTAAGATTATTCTTTGAACACTCTCAATCATACCTATATGTTTGCACAAATATAAACTTAACACGACTAAGCAATACACAAATAAAATTGTCTGTCAGGACGATAAACCGTTCCGGCTAATTCCGGACTGATGTGAGTAGCGTCTGTGTAATCTGTGGGATCACGCTTGAAAGGACCTATGAGATGATCCTGGTCTCATCTTCAGGTAAGAGCTTTAACATCTAAAGCCGCGGAGGTGCAGCTGGGGTAACCTAGCCGCCGGAGGGCGTACGAGAGATGTCGCTGCTTGACTTTCACCCCATTTCACGTCCGTGCGGGACGACACATGCATACGACCTACCATTGCGGAAACTCTCGCCGGCATTGATACTAATAATGGGCTGGATAATAGGCACCTTCTTATTGGATGATGCCGTCAAGAATGCACACGCGAATCGGGCTTGAGCCATCCTTCGCCGAGTGGAGACGAGTTCAACGATGATGGGCTCGCAAATGGAGCGGTGAAGTTCGTGCACGGTTTCCTTCGTAACAATGCGAGAGCTTGCGTCCGGGATGGTGACCGGGGTTCCTGCAAGTCATTTCAACTCCAACAGAGTTTCCGCATCTGTGTTGTTCTCTACCTCTACGCTGCGTGTCATCCGTGTCTAACGGACGGTTTTCTTCCTCGCTTTGACAGCCACTAGAGATGCTACGGTAAAGTTGAGGAATTACTTCGGTTTGAAGCGTAATTCCCTTTACTCGTAGCATTATGAATTCGTCTCCTTCATGCTCTTCCCATAAGCTCATCTTGCCGCGTCCACGTTATCCTTGTTTCCAATACCCCTTCGCAGCGAACCTGCCTCTAGTCCGCTTGGGTCTTCTCGCGCAATAAGAGTTCCTTTCACGTCTGTGAGGGATCTCACTTGGATCTTGGCGCTACGTGACACGTATCCTGCTCTCTCGTCGGCGGATGCATGACATCTGCATCTGTGACGTCGTTCTTCTTGTCTTTCATCTTCAACACATTTTGTCACCAATCTGAATCCGTTTTGGGCAAAAGGAAAAAATAGAACAATTGAATAATAAAACAGAAGGAAACGAATAACAAAAAAACACACGCGCAATTAGACTTGAATTGTGTTCCCTCGGTTCAAGGTGCAACCACTAGACTACGACAAGTATTTGGACTACAACATTTTCGGAAGTAGCAGGTGTGGGCCTGCGATGCCATCTGCGATGACGCTTGCAAATCGAACACAGTTTGCTGGAAGCCCCAAGAGGGGTCTGATTCCTCAGAGCGACAGCCACATTATCTTAGAGCGAACACTATCCGTCAATGGAAAGCTAAATTCGCGCACGCTCAAGATTGCAAGTATAATATCACGATAAAATACGAAGTTAAACCTGCTCGAAAAACCTCAAATGTGCATACTGATCACATTCTCAACATACAAATGATTTTTGTGTGTTTATATTCACGGCACTTGTGTTCCGTGTTTGCATGGACTGTTGCACCGGTTGGCTCGACAACGTTGACCAGCGTCGTGTTAGGCCATTTATATTTACAAAGTTCCTGAAATAAATCATCACCAACGGGGTCGGTAGACAAGGACATCAAGAGCAGCAAGAACAAGAGGTCAATGGTCGGCAGGACGGTCGAGACCCGAAAATGAAAAAAAACGTTCGCATCTCTTCTGTCTGTCTATTTATTGTACCGACCAGCCCAGCGGGCGACGTCTTAATCGAGTTTCTCGACCATGACGTCCAGCAAGCTCGTGCGCTGATTGATTCGTTGGCGACCGACGGTGGCGTGTTTGTGATGACCGATGTCAGGGTCGTGCACCCAAAGTGCTGCTCATAGGGTGAGGCTGTTTAGTGACCCCCGCAACAGTGTTTCCCCCTTTCTCGCCTCCTGTGTTGGCACATTTCGAGCCAATGCTGGAGACGGTTTGCATTTCAGATGGATGGAGATGGTCTGCATTTCAAGCAGCACATCGTGTCAAAGTGTTGACTTCATTCCGGTGGCTGTCGCGCATGGGCTGGGCTGGGTTGGTCGGTCTGTGGAGGACGCTGGCTGGTCGGGGAGCGCCGATCTGCTAAGCTGATTGTTGTCGGCTGATCGCGCTAGATGAAATGTTTTGCCTAATACGTGAGCTACTACTATTTGTCACGGGTCGTCGTGATCCAGCGATGCTGTATGTCTAGGTCAGGTCGACTGTCGAGCCCGGTGGCGTGGTGCATTCGTCTGCGTCTCGCGACCGGAGGAGACACATAGGTGCGCGGGTTCGAGCCCCACCCTTACACATTTGTATTTATGGGGGTCATGTCTATGGAGCAATGCAAACAGCAGTCCCATAGGCGTTAAATATTGGCTGAGAGTCAGCCCAGAAAGTATTTTTTTTAGATCAGGTCGACTTCGATTGTTGTGCATGGTACGTTAGGTCACTTTGCGGTCACTACGTGCGGTCCACCAGAATCGTCTTTGTGACTTGTTTTAACGACTCAGCAGGCGAGGGTGGTCGGGCGTGGTTCAGGCCGATGTAGTTCAGAGATTGCAGGTCGACTCAGCGGGTGGACGCCAAACGGCTCGTTCGATTGCGTCACCGTCCGCGCATTTAGTGCGCACGTGCTCGGTATTTGAGAGGTTGCGATCTGAAGGTCAATTCTGGTCAATTCCGCCTCCGTCAATTGGGTAACTAGTATATTGGCTTAGATATTAAATCGCTTCTAGGTGTGCAGTGAGTGTGGTGCGAACCTTGTCCCCCCTCCTCCTCCTCCTGTGAAGTCATCTGAATTTTTCTTTGGTGATATTGTGAGCGCCAGCTTAATCGGAGCTCGTGGCGGAATGTCTGCTGGCAAAAAAATGTTCGTCGTTTTGCCCGCAGTCAATGAAAAGATGCCCACATCGGAAGATAAAGCCGGCTAGTAGATACCTATTGTGCTGTATTAGATTCATAGTTGATGATGTCCGATTTCTAAAAGAATAATACGCACACATTGTATGTTATGGGGAAAAAGTCAACACTTTTACGATAAGTCAATACGAATCAAGTTCACAAGATCGTATCATTCTCAAAGCCGTGACGGTGGTTGCTGCTGTGAGAGCGGGTAAGTTACCACATCAAACAGCGCTCGGAATAGCGGCAATAGTAATCAAAATAATAGCTCACTAATCAATGTATGAAAAGACTGACGACACTTTGCGGTCTTATAAACCGTCATCATTTACAACCGCAAAAAATCCCTAACGCTGCGTTGATAACTGCAAGAACATCAGCAAGCTTTGATGGCAGTCGCCACAAAAACCAAACAACAACAGCAACAATCAAAACAACAACAACAATCAAAACAACAACAACAACTAAAACGACAACAAGCAGAACAACAACAACAACAACCAAATCGACAACAAGCAGAACAACAACAACCTAAAAACAACAACAACAACAACAACAAGAACAACGGGGACATCAATAATAACATCGACAAGACCGCGTTGCGGGTCGTCGTTTTTATTAAACATCACTCATACATTGTTGTAGTTGCTGTTATCATTTCTGCTGCTGCTGCTGTTGGAACTGCTGTACACAGCAGTCTGTGGCCGTGCCATAGGTGTCACCATTGTTTATCTGTCTGATTGTCTGTCTGTCTGTTTGTCTGTGTCGTCATAAATGTCGTAGAGACTGCGAGTTCGCCAGCCAGAGAGAGAGAGAGAGAGCAAACGAAAGGAAGGCTAGTTTGTCTCTGTGCCACCTCTGTGCCGGTCACCGGACGCACGGCGTTGTGCGTCTATCTGAATATATCGCTGCGGTCGGCGCCACAGCGTCATTCCAACGACGACGGCCGAGGCGGCGTCCGTCCATAACTCATCGCCTCGGATATACGCTGCCGCCTCCGCTGCGGCCGCAGCCGGCGCCGCCGATCATTAACGTGATTACTGCTCAAACGTCGACGACCTTGATCGACCTTGATCATCACGGTGACGTCGGCGTCAGGACACCAACGCCAACGATTAATGTCGCCGGCTAGTATTCTGCTTCTCGCCCTTCTTCTTCGTCTATCTAGTCTCTCGTTGGTGCGACCACTTTCGACCATTTGTCAGCTGCCAGTAGTAACCCCAGCTACTAGTCCTGTGGCTTTGGAAAAAAAATAAGCGGAAGGAAGAGCCCTCCCCCCCCCCGACTACCCCATGGGCTTGCTGAAGTCCTGACAGACGCCCACCACTGGGCCAACTTCAGCGTACCCCCCCCCGGTTTAGCAAGACTTGGCTCCACTTGGCCGGGGATTCGGCCTCATGAACACCAGACGACTACTTCTACTATCTACTTTGTGCTGTTACGACTGTTACTGATACAACGTTTTGCCAGCCAGCATCATGGGCGCGAGGTCGAATATCGAGCCACAGCAGCATGTGACAATGGGTACAGGCTACAATGCTAAAAAAAAAAAACGCTAACGCTTTCTACGTACGATAACGGACGAAGGCCACCACCGAGACTGACCTGAACAGTACGTCGCCGCGTTCAACGATTTTCGTGTTTAGGAACAACTGACTCTGCGTCTAATTAGAGTGAGACAGATAATAATAATAATAATAATAATAATAATAATAATAATAATAATAATAATAATAATAATAATATTATTATTATTGTTTGCAATCAGATTGAGATTTAACTGCGATGGTCATCTTGCATATAGTCGAAATGGTTCAACAAAATGTGTTCGCTCATTAGGCATTAGTAATTAGATTGGCGAGGCGACTACGATGTAACCAAACACACGGTAACCTCCTGTTTTTCCTATTGCGCAATAATCGTGTGCAGAACGCCAGCGACAGGTTAGCATCGTCGGCGCCCTCCGATGCCGATGGCGATTAGTGAATAAACGTGTATGGTAACTAATGCCTAGTTACTGCGCTCGCCATGTACCGAAAGTTTGAAAGTTCGTTAGCGAGGCGAGTCAAACCGCCGATGCGTCTGCCTCGATTTGGCCCCATTCGTACCATTGGCAGACGTGTTGTTCTTTTGATGGCAGGTTTTCGTTCGCCCCTTCTCGCTGTGTTCTATTTGTTTTCTCTCGTTCTCGATATGCCTGCGTCCTGTATCGACCTCTGGCGGAGCGACGTGTTAGAGACTAGACCTGCGACCCTGGGAGTCATCAGTCGTGGGTTCGATTCCCTAAGCCACGCCCAGCAGCAGGTGGCAGCAGATACCCACCTGCTGGGTATGGCGGGCAGAAGATGTGCCACCCTATGTATGCGCACGGGGTCCCCTATGCTCATCGACCGGCGAAGCCCTTATAAACGTGGCACGTGGAGAAATCTACCTCTCCTTCTCTACCTTGGTACGTGACGTGGCGATATTCTCTCGCCCTCTCGTTCTCTTGTCCTGTGCCTCTCTGAGTGACCTGGCCGATGTCTCTGGGTGTGTGGGGTCGTACATGTCTGAATTCTGGCGTATGTCTCTGCTGCTATTTACCTGCCGTTGTCGTTGGTCTGTGTGCCGGAGAGACGCCAGTCGTCGCACGGCAGGAAAATGCCGATGGCCAGCACCACCATGTAGAGAAAATTGGCAAACACGGTGAACCAGCAGACGGCTTGGGCCGATGGCTTTATCACGCGCATCGCAAAGCCGCCAATCAGGATCGCAGCAATCATTGCGACAACGTTCGTCGAACCTAAAGAACAACAGACGTAAAATGTAAGACGCAGGAACAACAACAACAACAACAACTGCAGCGGCAACAACAACAACAGCAAGTGACGCGCTGATCCCGGCTAAGTCCGACGAAAGTGTCCGTATGTGATGTCACGAGTTCAAAATCGAGCAATAATCAGACACACAACGCGCAACGTATTACCGAGTGCACAGCAACGAGAACCACATAGACGATAAACAAGTCGGTCATTACTTTCATGCAAACGCGTGTCTACCCTTGCCTGCTGTACGTTTAAGAAAACCTTACAGTTTTTGCTGTTATTGCTATTATAGCTATAGTACTTAGAGGGTAAAAATGTCTGCATAATTAATGTAGTAATATGTATATATATATATGTGTCGAAGTCGTTCCATTGTGACCTCGTTCAGTGGCAGTTGGAATTCGTCGCGCATGTGTAGACAACTCGCATCAGACTGTTGGTTAGTAAATACTAAGGGGTTTTGAAAGAAGCACATATCCGTAACACAGACTGGCTAACCATGAAAACAGTCAATAGTAAGTCTCGGCACGGTCCAGCGTGCGTTTGCTTACATATATTTGGTAGCATTTACTCTGTGGAAGCTGAATGAATTAAATGTTTTTGTCAGAACTTCAGCAAAGAGCAACAAATTGCGATTAAGCATTTTTGGCAAGAATATGATGTCTGGATTAGGCGACTCCGTTTATTCGCCCGGCCTTGTGTCTGCAGAGATTTAGAACGTTGTGTTTCTGGTTCGGTTTCATTCATTCATTCATCCATGGCAGTTCAGTAAACAGTTTCAACGACGATTCTAATAACAGATTTTTAGTAAATAAATCATCCATAGTTTTTAGGAACGGGCAAACAAGTGGTTAACTCGGGACGGATGTGTAATAAATACTAAACAATGAAATGTGTCATTACTTTTTTAGAATTTTAGAATTGAATATTTATATAGTGGGTTTTACAAATGTGCCCTATCAAACATGACAGGTGCTATCGCTCAAAACGATTATACGTCAAGTTCGAAAAGCAAACACAAAAGTCAGAACTTCAGCGAGGGGCAACAAATTGCGATTAAGCATTTTTAGCAAGAATATGATATCTATTTTAGGCGACTCCCCTTATTCGTCCGGCCTCGTGTCTGCAGAAAATTAGAACGTTGTGTTTTTGACTCGGTTCCATTCATTCATATATGGCAGAGTAAACCGTTTCAACGACGATTCTAAAAACAGACTTCTAGTAAATAAATCATCCATAGTTTGTAGGAACGGGGAAACAAGTGGTTAACTTGGGAAGGATGTGTAATAAATATTAAACAACGAAATGTGTCATTACTTTTTAGAATTTTTGAATTGAATATTTATATAGTGGGTTTTCGCCCGGTGGGACGGTCGCTAAAGTGTTCAAATTGTATATAATGAACTGTATTGTAATTATGTAACATCTTGAAATGCAATGTTATTGCGAAATAAACAAATATATATATATATATATATATATATACATATATATATATATATATATATATATATATATATATATATATATATATATATATATATTTATATAGTGGGTTTTACAAATGTGCCCTATCAAAGATGACAGGTGCTATCGCTCAGAACGATTATACGTCAAGTTCGAAAAACAAACACCAAAGCGGCGTTTCCGCGTTAGTAGTTCAATTAAGAGACATTGAAGGAAAATTTCTCCAGAGTATCAGTCACTGGTACTAGTTTCGAGCGCTTGCAAACGTTATTAATAGCTGCAGCCCTCTTGAATTCAATTTTTATAAAGATTGCAATAACAGCCTCAAATCTTCGAGGCCCAATTCAATTGGGAGCAAGAATCCTCGAAGTGCCGATGCATTTTAGCAGGCGATTTTTGCACAGTTTACGACATGCGGAGAACGATCTTTGAGCTGCTGGGTCTAAGATACGGCGCACTCTATCGGCGGCGATAAACATTAAAGACACAACTGCTAAACCTGCTTACAATGGCGTCAGGCAAACTCACCCCTTTTGGAAATGGCCAGCACTAGTTGGCTAAGGGCGGATTTTGGGTTGTCTAGGTTAGACAACGCCGATAGAAACTCGAGCCAATCGTTGGCTCGAACCAATTGAGCGGATTGACGAGAGGCCCTCGTCAAGGGGGTCTTTATAGAAAAGTCTGCTTTGTGCAGTAGTACTTTCGACTCGGTTTGCCTATTAAACCAAGGCAGCAGGCGTCCCATCATCAAGTTGACTAGGCCCGATCGGCCCGGTTTCGGTGTGCAGACACCGTCCCCGTAGGTTTAATAGCCTTGACAGCTCTCGAATGGGCTACGGCAATATGGCAATATGAATTTGTTGCCATATAGCCTATATCGTATGCCTTGCCTCCCATAGTCAATGGGCATAGGCAATGTTACTATTGGGAGTTTATACATCTGACTAACTTTCTATTGTGCGTGAAGTTACTCATAGCACGTGTAAATCGCGCGTCTTAGGCAACAACGCTGGAAAGAGAGTCATAGTTACTCCCGCAAACCAGTAATATGTGAGTCACGCGGGATGCTCAAAAGCAAGATCTCAGAAGAAGCAGATTCGGTGGGCTCCGAGCAAACCAAGTCTACGTGACGCAAATCTCAACTCCTCGATCCAGTGCAAGACCTGACTTCCGTTCTTTCGAACGTCTAGAAGTTCTACGAGACGCTCTGTCAGTCATTATGCCCCCGAAACCGACCTGATAAATTCGGGACTTGAAGGGATGGCCCTAAGCATCCTCCCCCACATATATATATATATATATATATATATATTGAAAATTTTAATTTTTATTGACATTTCAAGCTTAATGAGGAGTTATTAAATTCAAACCAATTTGCCGTCCGAAGAAGACGGTCTTATAAAAAATATCATTATGGCCTTTATATAAAGGTGTTCTTACTCAGCCACCCATTTGGCTTACATACTGAGGGTTATCGACTTTACTGACAAATCCAACGAACTGCGACCCTTCAGTGGCCTCGCAGCCGATATAACGACCAACCTGCTCAATATCAATTGGACGATACAGCTAAACGGAAAACTTTTTTCCCTGTGATCGTTGTTGCCAGCGAGTCAAGGTTCGGGCAGGGTCTGTGACGTTCCGGACAATTTTGGTTAGGTTAAATTAACCCCCATGCTTAATCAACTTATGTGGAACTTCCGCAAAAGCCTGATAGTCAATATTTGTCCCTGCTAACCGATCAATGTGCTCGCCCACTTATTGACTAAGCCAATGCTAACTCTACAATGGCTCGGATAAGGGTAACCTCTGCAAAACATGCAAACGATTTGATACACACTCTACCCAAAGCATAACCATGAAGCTCAATGGATGATTCCACTATACGAATATTTGTTGGCCTCAGACTCGGTACGCCGCTCATTCACCCTCACAAGTGGCCATGCGGGGAGCCGGTGAGCATTTGATATTGCCACACTGTAACCCTCATTCCTTTGGATACGGACCGGGTCCTTGTCTAGAACAATACGGAAACACTGTCTCGCTTTGTCCTTCAATAGTTGGCTTTGGTGCATTTCGAGTTGGTCACGCAGCGACCTTGCCAGACAACCATAAGACCAAAAGCAAATGCGCCGAACTGACGGGAGCCCATAGCTTCAGCCCAGTAGTCTTCAGGATTTTGGACCAGCCAGCTCTCTGACTGAGAGACTATGTTGGGCGAACGTTTAGGAATAACTGCGGGGGACAAGAGAGCCGCACAGTTCTTAGGCCAGATATTCCGATCTAAGCAAAACTGTCACTTAAAGTCGCAACGTACACGACCACTGATCGTGTCTTGTCGCGCAGCTACGTCGGCCGTTCTCGTACGAGTGACATGTGAACTCCACCACTATGCATCCGCCCTGGCCCTGGTCGTGAACGGGTGCATTTGTGTCTAGTTGTGCCGTTAGAGTAGCTTGACAAGCTCGGAGTGTTCCATTTTGTCAAGCAGAAGCGCCGCACTTAGTCAATGGTCTCCTTGCCCAAATTCCTAACAAAGCGGTAGCTAAAACAGGTTAATTAATATAACTACATGCTGCATGTAGGGGAGGCTATCTCTATTTTAAATAGCATTAGAGACTTCGGGGTTACGGTGACAACGGAACTGGATTTAAGCACTCCTATCACACAAGTTATCCGACAAACTAATCGTATATTCAAATACAATACAGTGGAATGCACAGCGCTCGTCAAAATATCGTTGCACTACTTCTCTCGCCGAAAGCGTGAGGAAGATAGATTATTATGAAGAAACATCTTGAATTGTATATTATACTCAATCTGAGTGAAATAAATACAAATTAGAAAAAAAATATCAAATACAATACTTTGCTGTTTTATAACTAATGATTCCAATTTCTATATAAGGCTTTATAATAGTTTAGTTGTCCCTACGTTCACGTATTGCTTGTGAGGTTAAGCGACCTTCCTAGACAAACACATTGAAGCAATGGAAAGTGTACAAAGGAAATGCATTCGTCGTGTCTCCTTAAGGTGTAACATTGCCCGAAATTCCACTGTTATAAGCAAACTATCGCATGTATCATCGTATTATAAAATCATCAAATTGATCAGACAATTTTATATGCGGTAACACCATCTCGTCGAAATAAATTGCCTAAGAACGATCGCGCATAACATGTTTTCATGGCGGATGACTAGGGCACTGAAAATTTCAATTTGCTAGCGGCGCAAATGTCGGCACACAAGTAAATTGACTGCTGTATGAATCTAGGTAACGGTTTGTAAAATGTAAATATTGTAAACATGTCCCCCTTTAACAATATAAAGGTGCGCTTGAATTAAATAATTCGTCCTGTTACATTGGTAATGGATGGGGGTGGTGAGGCTGGTGCTGCAGCTGCTGCAGTGATTCTGCTGGGTGTCCTGATTTGTCAGTCTCCCTTCCATCGATTCTTCTTCGTTTCTCTTTAGCTCTCGCTACCTGTCTATAACCCAGCAATTTTAAACGCATCATTTCTTGCTATGTATGTGTGCGCGACCCTAAGCATGTTAAGCACTATGCTACTTTACCTAGCTTATGTCCGTAATTTGTTTAATAATATCCCTGAAAAGCTTGGATAACTCATGGTAGTTCTAACGTTAAAGTTACAATGCAACTGTTGGTAACTATTTGGATTCGCAACAACGTATTACGTTAACGCATAGGTTACAATTTGCAAGAAAAATAACACAGGTGAAAAGATTTTTGGAAATAACGTGATTTCGTACTTGCTAAGTTTCACGTTAAGGTGCTTGGAGTCTTTGACAAAGAACTACGTCCGTGCTGTGTTCTAAGTACTTAAAATTAACTGATGTGATCATATCTAGAGTTTTGTGGCTTGTAGACTGCTTAGAGCGTAACTGTAAATGCGGCAGCCTTGACCGCGATTACAGTTTCCACTTCAGCATAAACATGAATGTCGTCTGGGTTCATTCTATACACTAAAATTACTCTAGACCCTATAGTTATACTCTACAATTGGAAACAATACAATTTTGCCGGTGTCAATGTACAATATAAACATAAATCGTTCTAAGCTTGTACATTGAGGACCACCTAACGTAGCATAGCATTTACATATGCTGCCCTTGCGAATTGGTACATGAGCTTTATCAGCATCGAAATCGAGGATATAAATTCATTTGTTATCTCTCCTCAGAGTCTTTAACTGCTGAGTAGTTTCTGGTTAATGTCAAGCAAATGTAGGCTTTCTTACAGAGACAAACAAATAAACTTAGTCCTTAAAGAGTATATCATTGCATTTTCTATGAGAGTCCGATGTAAAAACTCTTCCTCATATCCGGATTAGACTAATATATTCCCATGGCAAAAAAAATTGTTTCTGCATCTCGAGGAATATCTCCAAATGTGTGTTTCGACTGCCTCTGGCAAAGAGAATTTCATTCCCTTTGCTCAATGAAGGAATTACTGAATTCAAATAAATTTGCCGTCTGAGGAAGACCGTCCCGTAAAAAAACTCAGAGCAAAATATTGCGCAAATAGGCTAGTCTCTTTAGTGTATTCTGGGGAGCATGTCCTGGCACGCTCCAGGATCTTTTATGTTTCACATTATTGTAAAAGACCCAGATTTTGTCACAGGTAAAAATTCGATGATAGAACGGATCACTCGATGTGTCTGCTCCAAACATTTTGGACAGTTTTTGCAGCAGTAAAGCCTTTTTGAACTCACACAAAGTAGCCGCCCGTATCCAGAATTTTTCGTTGTCCATTTCAACAGAATTCATAAGACGAAAACAACGAATGAGATCATTTTACGAAGCTCTCGAAGATTTTACAGTGTTTTGCCCTCACATAATTAGCTGTTTTGTAAACACAGCAGACCACTTAGAGGCGCGGCGGGCATATACAAGCACACCTAAAAAGTCGAAATATATTCTCCCGAACCTTAGGTAAAAAACAAATTATATATATATATATATATATATATATATATATATATATAATGCAAATCACCTTGCACCACCTCGTTATTAAAGTATTTGTGCTTCTTGTGGTTGTTTTTCTTTGCGCGTGGCAAATCATAGTTAGCTTAGTAGGCGTATTTTTTAAATTAGAAGTCATGGAAACCAATTATAGCGTAACACACAAGAAAGTATGTAACTATTTGCAATACAGTTACACGCTTTCATTCAATGTGCAAATTAATGTTTTCCCAAGAGTTTAGGACTTCAAATGTGCTAGTGGCCTTTCATCGTGAATTCCTTTAAGTCAATATGGCGACGAAAAGTATGATCTTCATTATGTGGCGCTCGTCGGCGCCACTCTTCGCCTAGCTAAAAGGCCAACACCACTAGGGTTTTTGTATTCAGTTCTCACAGTCGGTGCGGGCTTCTCATAATAACAAGGTTTGCGTAATTACGTTTTCTTTTCCGACGAAAAACGGCATCGTCTCGCCAGACACTTGCCAAATAACCTTAGAAGACTGTACGCAGAATGCTATAGCGTATTTATTACGTTTCTCATAGAACGTGGTGTACACATAGACATTGCATTACATTTTGTTACCGCGAACAAATGCATACAATATCCAGTGAAAGAACTTACGCGGAAAAAAATAACGGACGATCGTCAAACATATGATTCATAAAGGTAAACAAAGCTGATCTAATACGCAAGAGGATAATGAGTATTTTATTTTAGGAGATCTAAGAGAGTCACAACTCGACTAGAGAAACCACCGACGGCAAATGAGATTGTATTGCCGTTAACAATCAGGTCGAGATCTTTACCGAAATTGTAATTTGTTGGATTACTTGATAAAGATAGCGGGACGTTGTGGTAGAGCTGTCCAGCGACTCTGATGTTTTGCATGTTGTGGCTTCCTGATTCCTTAACGATGACGCAAAATTGGTAGACAACAAAGACTTGTCATTTCTGGTGTAACCCAATAAATCCAAATGAAAAAGGTACGTTTCTAAAACAACGTTCAACATCCGAAGTAATACGAAGATGCAACTTCTTTCGGAATTAGAAAGCTACTTGAAAAACTAGTCCAGCCTGCTGTTTAAACGATGCTAACCTTCTAACAGTGCTGTGCTCTCTCGTTGCTGCTAGTCATGGATGAAAACTGAAAATCTCAACTTCTGGGAAG
Organism: Dermanyssus gallinae; assembly: GCA_003439945.1. NCBI lineage: Eukaryota > Metazoa > Arthropoda > Arachnida > Mesostigmata > Dermanyssidae > Dermanyssus > Dermanyssus gallinae. The sequence goes on from QVRM01006410.1 coordinate 39,602, forward strand.
GAGATCATAAAACTGAATGAGGGCGCACTCGGTTGATGCTCTAGACCTCCTGAGTGCTGATATGACTCTACTAGAATACCTAATACAACGATTGAGACTATTGGGATAAAGGCCACTAATTAAAGTCATGAGACCATTAACAGAAAATACTTTTCGGAGTTGACTTTCATCCAGATTTAACGTCCTACGGGACTGCTTTTCGCATTGCTTCATAGACGGACCCCCATAAATACAAATCGGTGCAACGGTGGGGCTCGAACCCGCGCACCTATCAAGTGTCTCTTCCGGTCGCGAGGCGCAGGCTAATGCACCACGCCGTTGGGCTCGACAACTGACCTTGACTAAGGCCGAGTTTAGAGAAATTCAGTTCGGACGAATTCAGTATGGCTAAACTGCGTATCTGCGCAACTGCTCTAAGAAGCACAAATTAAGAAAGATGTAAGCTTTGCAGAAACATAAAGTGCATAAGCATTTTACATATTTTTCCTAGTAAATAAAATAAAAATAGGTATTAGAAAAAACAGAAAAATATAACAGTTTGTTGAGAAGATACTATGTGCCATCACTGCGCCCCACCATTCTGTTTCGACTAGAAGTACTAAACCGCGCTGTACAGGGCAACAAATAAATAGCCGGTGTATACTCAGTCAAGTAGATAATAATAATAATAATAATAATAATAATAATAATAATAATAATAATAATAATAATAATAATAATAATAATAATAATAATAGTGGTCAATTGTATAAGACAAAATTGGAAACATTCCCCAACAAAAATAGCTTCAGTAAGTACACCTCTGGATGTTTTTGTTGGAGCAATTTTTCGCACTGGCCTACGGTCATTAGACTCATTTAAATGTGTTACAGTACTTATAATAAAAAAAAAGGATAAAATATCTGTTACTCCGTAGTCTACAATGACGCTGAGACTGTAGTGGTGACTTATATGTGGGCTTATACCGACGTTTGACGTAGTGCCAGCCGTTTCGTGCGCGAATGCTTAGTTAAATACTCTCCTAGTTAACGTAACTGAGCCCGTAGACATACGACCGAGCCCGTGGATCTAGAATTACGTATTGGAATCTAGAGATTGATATTGCCCTCATACTGTCAACGTATATTTATTATCGATAGATCTTACTCGAGCGTTAAATCTAGCTTATACACTTGTTAATTTAATCAGTTGCTGACGCATGCATGCAAACCATGAGCGTGGTACGGCTACAACGGTGCCCTTTTCACAGTATACGCACAACTCAGATGGCATCAAACAACACGCAAATTAGTTTTTTCGGCTTTAGTTAAGGCGATGAGTCCTTTAGCGCGGGACTCCGTTTCGACACAACAGAAGTCTGCGGTGCGCCTACTGCATCTCTAGGAGACTCAAAATTGAAGAGGAGGTCTGGGCTTGTTTGCCGCGTTACGGAATTACTAGTTAACCACTGATAACAAAACGATGAGTGCGACAGCAACGATAGCAATGTTTAGTGATTCAACCTAAGTAAAAACAATTTGCGATTACAAACGTCGACTTGCATCGTTAAATAACTAATGGTGTTGGGCCAAGTTAGCGTTTTTTTTTTATTTGGCAAACACTCGGCTATAGTGATCGAAAAAACGTTTTTACATTTATAGCATAAAATCACTTCGCTAGACAAATTCTGTATCTGATCGATTGTGTTAAAGTCAATACATAATTAAAGTCAACAATAGAGATTCTTCGGCTGGACCGCTTAACGAAACTTTATACGCATTACTTTAAGCTGGTCTAGAGTCCCGCTGAAGGAGGCAGCACCTGCACGTCCCGGAAAATTGACGGATGATAGCCGTGCAAACCGTCTTAGCCCAAACGACGCTGGGAACTGTGCGCCACATCATCGGTTACTACTGTTTCTCTAGTAGCCGGAGGTCGGGACGGGTTGGTAAGTAAATAGTAACTTAGTAATAGTGTACATGAAGCCATTCAATTTCTCCACTGTTCACGTTTTTGCTTTGTTCCTCCTCTACTCAGCTAAAAGGCAGGCCACCTATTGGCATGTTACGGCAGTCAGGCAAAACCCTGCTCAATTGACTACAGCTAGTCTGTCACCCAATCAGCTCACTTCCCTAGCCCAATGCGTTTACTCGGACGCGGTTCTGTGGGGGCTTTGCGGAGGTTGTGTGGAAAAGACTATATTATTATAAAAGTATATATATAGATATACTAGACGATTAGATTTTAGAGGGTTTGTGAGTCCCACACTATCGTAGCTTAAACAACGACGCCCGCTAGCTTATAAACTCATTATGTATTTTACCAGTAAACCTAACGTGATACCTATCAAGACAATTCCACCTCCCTTCTATTTAATAAGTAAAAATATATATTTTAGCGAGTTCTGCGACTTCCTAACATATATGTGTCGAAATATAAAAACCTATATATATATATATATATATATATATAATTAAAAGGTCTTGTTAACAACGCTTACCCGTAAGAAAGCTCGCCTTAGATGGTGACACTCGGTACTGCATTTCAATGTACTTTGGCAGGTTCATTATGCAGCCACCAAAACCGTTGACGATAAAAATGTAGCCGATAATTTGCCACATAAACACACGATTTTTCGACAGACGCTTCACGGCCAAATACGAGTCCTGCAAGCAAACAAAGACAGCTAACGTTTGAAACACACCAAGAGTTCTCAAGCAAAAATATATGTTCATATTAAAAATGCTTATTATCAACCAATTGTTGCATGGTGTGTGAAAGGGAGGAATCTTAATTCCTATGATACAACAGCGTATTTGTATGTTTCAAAGGTTCAGCTCGTGTCATGTGTAGTTTTTAATAAGCATCAGCAAAAATACATCGCAGGCGCTCTCATCACTTAGCTTGAGCCTTGATGCGCCAAAAATGCGTCGCAATTCATCGTGTTTAAGTCTTCGCATGTCCGTATAAGTAATGTGAACAGTGAGATAAGATTAAACAATATTGCACTCTGGGTTCTCAGATGGACAATAGTTATTTGTACTCAACAAGCGAATCAGGGATAAGAAAGAGCATTCGAGAAGAGATTTTAATTGCTTTGGTCGCCATGCGGAAAAACCGAGCTCGCTCAGGCCTCTGCGCACCTGCGAATATGATTTAATTTTTACTTAGTTATGTTTGTATTAACACAAGTATTAGGTATGATGTGATATCACTGGCAAAGAAAGTGAGTTTACGTCAACTAATCAGGTACGTTCTAGTGAAAAAGACAGTACAATAACTTCATTTTAGAGTCCTAGCTTTGAGCTGTATGGCACCTAGCACTTTAAATGTATCAGACTCACGCTTGGATTGTTTTACTCTATCTTAACTGAGGTAATAGCTTCTGGTAGGATTAATCGTCTGTAAAGCTTACGCTAAGTGACTATATTATAGTCTTAGGGTGGGACGTACAAAGCAGTCTTACAACGAATCTAGGCTGTTCTGAACGATCTACAGGAAAACACTACGAGGGAAAGTATATATAAGACACTCAACTCTACATAGGTTTACGTTCAAGGACCAAATGATACATCTACATACATGAACTGGATTTTCCAGCTATTAGGAATTTCGGTAGCGAGTTAATAGTACCAATATAGTGGTTCTTCTGCGAAGGAGTTCGAAGCCATGAGAGGATCTGGATTATGTAAATAATTATCGAGATTCGACGTCGTTGTCCTGACAGAAACATTTTCGTTCAACGTTTCGATGTGCCCGGTTAATATAGTTTCCACTGTTGCTCTCAACGAGTCGTTCCCGGTCGTCCCACAAGTAAGGGTAGTATCTGTTATTACTTGTCTACGTTTTGGGAACATGAACCTGCTAAGTGTTGTTGTCTTTTCGTCACCCACACTTTTGTTGATTGCATCTACACTGTTGTTGATTATGCATACTCAATCTGAGTGAAATAAATAAGATGATGACTTTTGTTGATTACCAAGTACAGCGGCGTAAACTCGAGAAGCAGTGACTGCGGTACTGACTAATTATTGAAGAAGATTAGGATCGCTATGAGTTGCTATTGTTGGCGTTGGCTGGGCATCTCAATTGGAGATCTTAATAAACTAGAGCAGGACCCCCGAGTAAGCAGACTACCGCCCTGTTAGGGTAACTTGATACGGACGATTTATGCGTGTCTACCGATAGGACCACCCCCACTTATTATGCCGATGACTGCCTGCAGCGGGTTGGTTCTACGAGAAGAACGGATTGCTTAACAATCGAAATCTTTGCAACTTTAGCTCCATCACACCGTTTGACATACGAAGGGCCGGTTCTCGGCGTGTTTTACTAAGGAAGAGTGAGAAATTTATTCCCGCGGTTCTCAGGCTGCCTATAAAATCGACTAGCACTAGAAAAACGACGCACCAAAGCGCCTTGATAATAACATGGTTATTTCGCTACTTGATCGAATTAACCCTGATACACTACAACACGGCTTCCTTGAATAGGAGATAGCCAAGGTCACCATCGTCCTTACAGACTTAACTTCTAAATCACCATCACATACGCAGCGCTGGTATGACAGAGATTGCTTTGCGCTAAGGCAAGCTCCACATAGAGTCCTCCAGCAATAATTCTATGTCTCGCTGCTGCGGCGGCTATTTACTCAATCACACGAACGCATTATCTAGAGTTGCAAGACTTTAAAAAGCGATCATTTGCCGATCAACAGAAATGCCTCCTTATAGTAAAAACTCAACGAAAACCAACCTCACCTCAGTGCACAACAGCCTTACAACAGTATGAGCTGCCCAATTCCATCTGGGGGGGGGGGCTGAGGCATTTGCAAGCAGCTTTCACCCACGCGGATACGGTACCTGTCAAGACTCCTACTTCATACGAGGTCTAAGCTCCCGATAGATTCTTTGCTGAGGCTCTTGATGACTCGTTGATTTTTTTTTTGGCTGACCCTCAGCTGAGATTTAACGTCCGCGAGACTGATTTTCGCATTGTTCCATAGACGGACCCCTATAAATTCAAATGTGCAACGGTATGGCTCGATCCCGCGCACCTATGTGTTGCCTACGGTCGCGAATGCACCACGCCACCTGACTCGACGAATCGTTTAGTCTAAATGTAGTCAATATTGCTCTCGCTCGTATACGAAATAACAAGACATCCAGGCCGGATCTTCTGGGTAATGAACACCTTCAACAGGGACATATCCTCGTGCCCATATGACAATATCTTTATAACAGATGCCTCTCTGAGGGCACTCTGCCAGATCACAATATCATTAAACCGAAAAAAAACGTTCTACGTTGGCGGTTTAATTTATGTAAAATATGTATTCGACATCGCACCCCGTGATATTGGAAGAAGCTAGGACAGGGTGGAGTTGGGCCACAAATACTATACTCAGCGCACTTCTGAGGGCTAGCCAGATCATCCTCGATGATGGTGTGTGCACGCATCACACGTTTGATTAGACGATTGGGCATCTGCAAGACAACAATCTCAGCGTTGTTAATCATAACGTTTCCTCAGCAATCTGCCACGCATTGGGGAAGAGCGGCGCTCAACAGTCATGATCTAACGCAGTCTACGCGGTTGACCGGCAATATTCAGCAGATTTTTACTGACCTGAAAATAGCCTCTTAGTAAATGTGTTAAGAACAAAGGCTGTAGAGTTCCGCTGTAGTGGGCACCGAGCTAGATGAACTGCTATTTCACGGCGAGCACGAAAGCTTTTGCTATCTCGGGGAAATGCTGTCCATTCGGACGGCCATGTTATTAGTTACGCTCAAAGTGGCATCCGTAGCTGCCTACGGTATCCAATTAACGTAAAAATCTCTTAACACTTCGCAGTTATGGCAGTTTGATAGGGTGAAGCCAGTTTCCTTAAAGGGAGTATTTGGTGTTCCGTCGAATTTGCGCACCCGATTAGTTGTTTTCATTTAGCTCAAACAGCCGCTCTGAAAACATTTCGGCACGAATATGTTCAAACAATGTCTCTAATTCCTAGAATATTTTATTTATCACTAGCTACAACTAACCAGGCCTGAAAGGAATCTCTCTGACCATGTCGTCACTTCGCCATATGCTTTAGTGTCTATAGATTTCATCATCTATTGTGCTGGTCTGCTGGGTTTCAAGAACCCAGAGAGGACTACAAGAGTTGTCGTTGTGGCGGCTCATCTCCCCTGTGTTAACCTCACCGATTGTACTGGATGTGTGTCGCTCTCGTAGTTCCAGCGGAAATACTTATAAACCGTTTTTACCATGTTTGGTATAAATGTTATGTTCATATTTACATTGTTACGAGGGTGTATTTTTAATAAATAAATAAATATCGTGGTCTTTGATTGGGCAAACGCGGATAGTCAATTTCCGCTTAGATTACAGTTTTATGCACGTTGATGATGCAGCTTTTTCTATAAGAGCTGATGTTAGAAACAGAACTCGACGTGCAACGGAAATGGTGAGTACGGTTGTTCTAAAGAAGTTCATCCGTTAGGCTCTCGCGTACACCCTGGACAGAGCTTTCCAAAGAAAATGACGTACGCATCTCTGTCAGATTTTTCAAACCTGAGGTGAACATCTAGGTTACGAGTACACAATCAAGTCAACCCTAGTTACATGTCAATAGATTGGAAAAAGCTCAGATCGATCACGGCCCGCCAAGCCCTGCGTCGCTCCCAATGGAGTGTGACAATACGGGTTAACCGGGCGTACCAGACGGTCTCCACAGACGTCCTGCTTGTACTCGCATGCCTGCTTCCATGGGACATGCTGGCGGAGGAAAGAAGCAGGCGGGGATTACACGGGGAGATATCGTGGACTGAGGCTCGAGAGGCCACAATCGCCGCTTGGGCCGATATGTGGACGACCCACCCGGACTTGCGCAAGTGGTACAGGGCACAGAGACCAACGACATACTGCGCTGCCCAGGCGCTGAGCGGACATGGCCAGTTCCAGGCGTACATGATGAAGATCGGGAAAGCCGCGACGGACATATGCGTTCTCTGTGACGCCGGAGTGCCCGATAATGCCGCGCATACCATTGAGGCATGTACGGCGTTATCTGCGTACCGGGATAGCTCACCGTTTACCCTACGGGCATCTACCGCGCAGGCGATCGTCACACACATGGTCGATTCGACGACTAACTGGGGTGCTGGCCTAAAGTACCTCGATGGGCTCATGCGCGAAAAGATCCGGCTAGAGAATAATCGTCGGGCGCGATTCGTCGCCCGAAACCTCCCAGATTTAACCCAGCAGGACCTACCTGCTGGGGACGCACAGACTATGGAGAGGGTTGAAGCGTGAGACTCCCCTCTCCTGGTCTCGAAGTAATGGTTCACAATTCCGAACCAGGAGGGGGTTCTGGGGGGTGGTTTTTAGTGGGTAGTGCGCTGGAATTAGATTGAGTCATGTACTCTCTCTCCTGCGTTTAGTCTCACACTATCCGCCAAAACATCGGCGGGTGTGCGTAAATGCATTTTCCACCCCCTCAAAAAAAGATTGAAAAAAGCTTGTCATGTGTGTGAACAGAAGAATTTTTAGCAACTTCAATTGTTAGTTTCACATGGAGTAAGACATGTTAAAGTATGGCATAGATAATGTTGGTGCTTTTACAAGTTTTACATATTTTTGTTTACGAGAACATAGGCATTGTAAAATTGCGGTGCCGTGAATAGATCTCAAATTTGAAATGTTTTTTAGCGCCTGGCCAATGATATTCAGAACAGCACGAGTGCACATGTCCCGTCTGCGACCAGCCTTACTATTCTCTATTAAATGAGTTAAAGAGTTTTCTATTATTCTGTTACAAAATAACTGCCATATAAGGACGCGTGACACCCAGTGCTCTAGCTGCACCAGCTCATGTTTGGGTTGGATTTTACTTTATCAATCCCATAGGATAAAAATGGGCTCGCCATAGCGCAAGATCCGAGCAGCACTGTTTCATTAACATGTACCGCAACTGTCGTTCCGTGTATTATTATATGTTTCGTATTGAGCGTTTGAAGACTATCCTTGCTGTACAGGTAGTTCAACAAGTTTATAAAATAAAAACCAAGAATTGTCCAAATCTTGTTTTTCATTTTTTCTTATTCGATATACTTCCCGAGAAGCTCAATACACTTTTCTCACCGAGAGTTCAGAGCATTTATACCTCTTGAGTAGAATTCCGCGTCTGTAGACTGAAAATAGGCATTGACAGCAGCCTTAAACTCTTCATTGCTGGAAGAACGCTTTCCACCGAGACTATTCTTCAAATGTCCGAAAAGGAAATAATCAGAGGGGGCCAGGTCTGGAGAATAGGAAGGTTGTTCAATAAGTTCGAACCTCAGTTGGCCCAGTTTTGGCGATGCTTGCCGCAACTTGTGTGCAGGAGCATTGTCCTGGTGAAACAGGACAACCTTCTTCTGCAAAGCGGGCCCGTTTCACGATGAGTTCTTGCTTCAGGCAGTCCAACAGTCTTGCATAATATTCTCCCGTGATCGTTTTACCGCTCTCAAGGTAGTCGACCAGAATTATTCCACGTTGGTCCCAAAAAACTGTAGCCATCATCTTTTCGGCCGATGCCGTTGTCCGCACCCTCTTCGGAGGTCCTTCATCAGGTGCACACCATTGGCGAGATGCTTCTTGGGTCTCGGGAGTGTAGTGATGGACCCAGCTTTCATCGACGGTCACGAATCTGCGCTAAAAATCCGACGATTTTCCGACATCTTGACCAAATTTCGCTGTGAAGCGGAAACACGCGCGTCTTTTTGGCCTTGGTTGGGCAAATGCGGCACCAAATTTGCCCTGAGCTTTTTCATCTTCAAGTGCTCGTGCAGGATAAAATGCACACTACCCAAACTGATCCCCAAGACCTCCGCTATCTCCCTAATGTTCACTCGCTCATCTGCGGCAACGATTTCATCCTCGGTGCTCCTGCGACCCTCTTTTTAACTCATTAATCCAGTTGGAAACAGTGGCAAAACATGGCGCAGAGTCACCGTACAGCTGACTGGTAACTCCGTTTTCACTTATGTCGCATTCCAACCTTTAAAATAAAAATGCTTGATAACCACTCGAAACTCTTTTTTTCTCAATTTTTCAAAATCACACCGATACGTTGCACGGGAAAAGCGATCAAACGAAATCGCAACGGCCAATCACCATAATATTTTGACTGCTAGCAGTCGAAAAGTTGCGTTTCCAATAGCGATAAAAGCGCGCCAAACTTTGAATTCTGAAAAGCTCATTTTAAGAACCAGTTGAACTACCTGTAATAATAATATTTTTCAGACCAATAAACACAATGTCAGCAATTGCAACTCGTAACGCTAACGCTGTTGTTATTAACAGACAATGTTTGTGACTTCATATGTAGTGTGCGAATACACATGCATATGTGTATGCATATACGTATATGGTATCGGCCTCCGGCTACTCCATTTGCAACTACTAAAGATCTCCGATTAGCTCCCCATACCGAACGACTACGTTTGTGTTATTGGTTCGCGATGCTGTGAAGCACAAGATCGTGGTGCTCGCCAACGTCTACACGGAAAACCTCTCTCGTAAAAGAACCGAAAAGATCTGACACGCTGACGCTGCTGTATATACAGAGGAGCAGATAAAACAGACGCACGGCACGAAAACCTATTCGTAACGGTAGTCGTACAGGGCCGACCGAATGAAGGGCAACATTTAACGTTGTAGCAAAAGCAGCTCTGTTTCCGTAGGACTATTGCGGGAACAAGGACGCTTTGAGCGGGCGGTACTTCGTCGGGAAACGACCACCATTTACCACAAAACTTATCACCGGTCAGGCCAGCAAAAAAAAAAAACACGTCACTCTTATGACCTCTAGAAAATCCTCCTAAACAAAGACGAAGAAGGGCGAAGTACACCGCGCCCCGGGGGAAGGCGGGCTCCTCAGCACGTCTCCTCCCGTTCATATATTCCAGCGTTGCCTTGTCTGCCTTTGTTGCAAGCAAAGGTATGATGAGCCCCTCCGAACCCCGTGCCCGCTGCGTTGTGCTGGCTGTGTGTGTTTCAACTTGCACTGCTTTTGCAAGTATGTGCGTGGGAGAGGAAACCGTGTGGTGACAACGTGGTCGGACGCCTTCCTTTGTTGCGCGCCGGCAAGGTTTTTTGGCAAGGACGTTTATCACGAATGCACTATGCCCTACATGTTGGTTCCCATGGCCAGTAGAAGCATCAGCTGTAGTATCAGTAGCATTCCTAGCGAGATGGGCTTGAGGCCACCCCAACAAGACCACGACAACGACAACGACGACGACAACGACAGCGACGACAATCACGTCTCTGTTGTTGGGAGGAAGGGAGAGAAGAGAGGCGAGGAGAAACTGGAGGGTACAGCAAACGCACAAAAGAAATGAGCCGGAACAGTCACCGGCTAGATAGATCGCCTGCTATAGCTAGTAACGTCAGCTCAAGGAGCTCAAGCAAGGCGCAAGAGAGAGCTAGGAAACGCCTGGGTCTGTGTGTGTGTGTGTGTGTCACGGTGAAAGAGAAAAAGGTAAACTTCAAAAAGCAGCAAGCAAATAACGCTGTAAAGCAAAGACGAGCAGACGAAGAAGAAGCAAAGCAAAACAAAGCAAAGAGAACTACCTGAAAATCCCTCTTGAGCTTCTCACACAGAGACGTCGTCACGGCGTGCTCAGTCGAAGCCATTGCCGCGGCCTTCGACGACAGCCGACGAAGCATCGGCCTGATGCTTTCGTTTTCGGATCTCGGCCGCCTCTCGACGAATATGTCTCGGAAACAGTATCATCGGAACGGACACGACGGCCATCGTGCCGCCCCAAATCACGAATGGAATCCACCACGCTCCAACCCAGCGGGGATCGCGCGTCGATATCCCGCTCGGCGGGCCTGCAATCGAAAGAAAAAAACCCACGTGTGTCTTACCCTATTCCTCATATATATATATATATATATATACAGCATTCGACGCCATTTATCCACACACACACCACATTTTTCCCAGGTTCCACTACAGTGCACAAACTTTCTCTGTCTCCGTTTGGTCTTTTTCGAAGAAAAAACTATGGTACCGTTGTGTGTGTTTCTTTACCAGACATTACACTCAAGACGTGTACATAATCTGGAAATAAGTTTTGTTTTTCTACAAATGGCACATCTTCTGGAACGTAGTCAAGCCAGCGGTCATTTCACCTGTTATTTTTTGCGTTCACAGTGAACATTTTTTGTCGGAGCATAATTAACGGAGCCCAGGGGCACCCGAGATCAAGCAAGTCTGCTTATCGGCCTTAGAAAGATTCGTCTGACATTTATGGCATAAGGCAGACACCTAAACTCTTCGACAGCTATATATATATGTAGATATATATATAAATGATCACCCGCATGCCTGCCCTCGTCTCAACTCGGCATCATGCTGGACCTCAGATTCTTTCGCAGAGCGTGCGCGCTGGCGATAGGTGCTACGGCCTGTGGGCTTTTCTTATGCAAACCAGTTAAAGCGGCCTTGGATTGTATTGGCCTAGACTGAGTGCGCTCAACTGCCTTGGAACGCTCCCCAGACATTTAAATCTCAACAGCGTAATCCGAAGAGCTCTAAAAAGGGCTAGTGTGCCATACTTACCCGACTCAAGAGGCAGTTACCGGAGAGGCAAAGCCTGAGTAACTATCACATTATGAGCATATGAAAAATGTTTAGCGTGCGATGCGATGGCCAGACAGGGTGGTTAACGGGATATGCAAAAACCGTGAAAAGAGTGCTATTATATATTAATAAGTGTTTTGTACTAGGAGAGACATTTTCGCACCTATCAAAGTGGAAACCCTCGGACCCACCAGTAAGAGAAGTGACTTGCTGTTCAAAGATTTAGCTAAACACATTCCAGATATGACCGAATATTGATGCAAGGCACAGCTCCCTTTGGATGTCTGTTGTAGGTTGCATGACTTTCCAACAAAAATAAATAAAAATGTTCTGTAATTTAATTATCAATAGGACATCGATGGGCGCCATGGGCTGAGCAAGTGAACATTAGAGGTCAAACGGACATTCACACCTTACAACTGTTATTGAATCACACCTTACAATTGTTATTGATTCACACCTTACAACTGTTTTTGATTCACACCTTACAATTGTTATTGATCCACACCTTACAACTGTCGTTAATAAATAAGAGTAAAAATAATGATGATAATAATAATAACTGCAACGGTTAGGCTACTTACTGAGCGGGTGTTCGTAGATGCTGAGGAAGTACGAGTTGACAATGACGCCGACAAGTGGACCGACCATTCGCAGCGCCAAGATCAACGCTAGAAATTGGTGATCAGTTAATCGGGAATTCTCATTCTCATTTATCTAACTACGTCAAAGTAGTATCACAATTTTTGTATTTCAGTAAAGAAAATTATATTTACAATTTCTATCAGTGAAATATATTCACCGCTAATTATTACTATATGTATGTACATATAGTAAAAACTAGTAAGTGAATTACACACAATAGTACAAACGATTATGTCGATGCAACACATCCACCACAGCTGTGGCAATTGAGCGTGTATCTAGCTCGCACAATGCTGTACACAACAAAGATTAACGTCGCAGTATTTACAAGCGCAACTTTTATACTTTAAATTTGTTCACATAAGAAAATACAAAAGCCATGCCAGGTCTACCTGGAGAGCATTTCTGTTGCTTTTAAATGCCGGTCTTCAGTATATGTAACGTGGTTCGCAAGTTCGAGTCTGCTTCCATGCGACTTTGATACGCATAATGGTCTGCTTGTACACAAAGGACACTTTTGCTGAGCCTCATACTACTTGTATTATTGATGCTAATAAGTATTCTATTGTCGATGCGCCAACAAAATGTTCTATTTAAATCAAGTTATAGATGTTCTGTTGAGTTGTCCATAACGATAGGGTCGTCAACCTAGAACATATGGGGGTGTTTATCTCAAGACGTGTCTGAATTTGACCGGCATAAAGAGTGATTTAAATATTAAAGAAAAAGTCACATGGAGCTTGTTATGCCTCCCCCCCCCTCTGGGCAATACTGATCGTCTGATAAACTAACTTTTGACAGAATGAAGAAGGTTAAGGCAATGCATATTATTTGAAATCCAGGAAACGAGACCTAATGTATTGGACGATCTCCAGCCAGAGCCCCTATAGGTCACCGACCGGGAAAAAAAAACAATTTGCTCTGCAGGAAAAATATCGACATTTTTCGTAGAGCCGGGAGACCACAATTGATATTGACACATATTTATACAACGCTTGAGAGAGTGCAAATCCTCAATAATTTGTTTCGTCAATTGGAAGCCTGGATGGAATAACTTAATAATTTTTGGGTGCTCATAAACTATCAAATCAGGTCCTGTAGGATTTCCTTCTGTGCGTGTCTTTGACGGCTTGCTACGCCTCTTCTTCCAGCCATTACTAGAGGATAAAAAGCAATGTCGGTGCGGAAGTGCGGTGAATTGTTCGGACCACTCAGTGTCGTTTAGGTGGGTGTACAGACGGTTGTAGCCGTCTCAGCAAAAAATCAAGGTTCTCTGTATTGTGTTTCATCTTGGTACCACTTTTCCTTATGGTCCTAAGACTGCGCGCCAGTTCAGCCTTTGTTATTAATCCTTCCGGCCAAAAATTAAAATGGTTGAGGATGTCGTTTTTAATTCCCGTAACCCCGGATCGAATCATGACTTGCGTATTTGACAGATGGCTCGACAATTGTCTCTGAAGCTACTTAAATAGTTTTTCTTGGAAGATGTGTTTGAATGCGTTAAGATATTCTACTGTGGGCGGGAGGTCTGTTCCATTTTATGTTCGTCAGCGCTTCGTGAGACCCTGTGTGTTAAAGCCGTTCCATTGTAGATCCTCGGAAAAGTGAGGAAGTGATAGATTTGGTTAGGTCTCTTAACATCTAAGCCTATAAGCGGTCGGTGAACATTGTACTGCACTAGTTATTTGTGACTGAGTCAACATTGAGGTTTCCAGAGGTAATGACGACGTGTTTGGCTTTATAATTTTTTTGGTTTATTTATATTTCGAGGGTTTCGTGAGAAGCGGTTCCTCAGCATCGTCCTAGAATGTGTTCTGTTGGAACTGAACACGTGATTTATAAGGTACAGATTGCCATGCCAGAGTCCCCAACACGCTGTTTCGCTAACAACAGCTACTTGATGCAGAATTAGATTCACACGGGTTGCTTCGTGTTTCTTTTTTCTCTTAATCAAGGCTAGACGGGTGCTAGAATCTTATACGTGCTATCAAATCGACTTAAGGTAAAAGTCGTTAAATACTAAATAGCGCACTATGAAACTGCACGCACGTGTCAGTAATTAATTTGTTTAGCTTGCTGTACTTACCAAAATAGACAGGGGAATTCTTCTTTTTAACGTTGTCATCGGTATAGGTTGTTCCGGCAATGTAGAAGGATATCCCACCAACTCCATTGAGCATATTGCCTAGTTAAAGAAGAAAAGATGCGTATATATATATATACAGAGAGAGGCAGAAGTAGTTGGCTGTAAGTTACTAGACAAACATCTGATGGGCAACGAATACACCAGCTGGTACTGTCGAAGTATCAAACACAAGAATATGACTTACGCGCTATGCAGAAATGTAAATTATCTTGTGCTTCTTGATCTGTCTGGATATCAATAGGTGTTTCCTCACGTGCAAATTCTAATCAATAAAAGGCTTTCAAATAGTACTGCCTTAGAAAGCACTTTTGTTCGTAAGGGTTTAAACACGACTTACCGACACACAGCAGGATGAGAACGGGAATTGCCCCAGACCTTTGTATCTGACGCGTCTCTCCAGACGACACACTGCTCATGTTTTTTTTGATGGTCACTGTGGTCGAGGACCACCGAGGAGGCAGTATAAGTAACACGTCATCCTGCTCAATTTCCTGGGGCGAAGTAGTTGATTTAGCGTCGTCTTCTTCAAAGCAGAACTCGGTGAAGTGCTTCGGCGTTGCGCCTTTTGGGGCATCCCCGTTACGAGACCCAACGGGACCTCTTGCTGGTGAACTGGTTACGCTGCAGGAAGCGTGACGAAACCATGGCGGTGAGGCAACGGAACAGTTACAAAACATTTCGAATAATAATTACAGTGTATGTTTAATATACGAATATATCTGCTGCAAGCATCTTTGAAACATTTAGCAAGCATATGATGCTGTTCTGTCATCTTAGTTTAGCGTTGGTGGCAGTTCACTAAGGCTTTGTATTAATCAGGGTTCCGTACCGTTGGCGATGGAATGTCGGCTCATTATTGGTGTATATTTGTACTCAAACTAACATATGATGCTCATGCGTTACACTGGCGCTAAAGTAGCTTTAAATTAAATCGAGGTGCTTTTCCACTAGTTATTATGGTTTTGTTGTCGTGGCTGCTATGTTATGCTACCGCTGTTGTAGTTCATGATGATGATGATTATTGCTAATGTTGATGTTGGTGTTGTTGTTTTTGTTGCTACTACCGATGCCGTCGTTTCGGTAGGTGTTGCCGTGGCACCTAAACGTGATGTGTTTCTCTGCAGTCATCCGGAGAGCATCACTCTCGCATGGATCGAGAATGTATCCGTCCCAGTTCCATTTATTGATTTATTGTTCGCTTGGCATGTATACCTAAATACACATGACACCCTTTTATATCAGGGGCAATTATATGATGTTAGCAGTGTTATATATGATGTTGTGTGCGTGTGAGGGATAAGGATAAGAAATAGGTAGTCAATTGTTCAACGGTACATATATTTATTTATTTATTTTTCTATTATAAAGTTTAACCCAAATCTGCAAATCTATGTGTATTCAATGCAAATAGTCTACAGCGATTTTTCAGTTCCACGTATCAGTTTCAAGTGTAGTGCCACCAGCAGATATATGCAGAATTAAGATGTCACCAAGCACTCATTAAGTAACTGCGCTAAGAGCATA
>QVRM01006411.1:0-46600 GCA_003439945.1 Dermanyssus gallinae
AAAAAGCTTGGTTACTTGGCAACTGCGTAACGCAGCACCATCACTTTGGTACGAATGTAGTGGGCATTAAATTTGCTATTGCCTGAGAGTAGTCTTTTGAACGTACATTTTCGGTCGTAACGGAAAAAATACGATGTTGCACAAAAAAGCGTTAACGTAACATTTGACTTTTATGACTTTCCTTAATCTGGCTATTCGCTTTTTGCTACGCAAGCTAGTAATGTATACTTTATTGTGCAGAATATCCAAACACGCCGGTATGATCGGTTCCTTTGTGCGTTGACTGGTTCTCCCGCAAACGTAGATTTTGCACAACTATGCAGGAGAAAAAAGACAGAATAACTGCTTTTATAAATTTCATCCTCACTCCTAAACAAAGGTTTTCCCGGCTTCCACCCATTGGCAAAAATAATTTTCTCACCGAGTTTGACCATATCCTAGCGTTTTGGCCACACAAATAGGGACACCCTGTATACTACGCTTTTAGATTAACAAACTATAGAGTCTGCCTTTGTTAACGCTTGCCTCATTAACAGCTTACACCAATAAATAGACAAAGCACTAAGACTACGCAGGCCAGTCCTAGTGATTGAAATAGATAACAGATTTGTTACTGTAGGTAATACTAGAATCGCTTTGCTAGTCAATATAAAAACAATATTATATATGATAATTTCAATCGACTAGCCAGTCACGCTCAAATTGTAATAGCTATAGTAATGACAGTCATACGACTTGTGAAAATAAAAGTAATAGTATCTTTAGTAGTGTTAGCCAATTGACTAGTAGTCCTTCTATTGGTTGTATTATCACTGATGAACAAATCTTGGGTATCTCAGGTGATGACGACGACAACATGAGCTCTATAAATAATTTAGCTATAACCTCTTATCCAGTATCATTGAAGATGTACGAGTATTTGAGTCGCCAATACCATCCGACCACAATGCCATTTTCTTTTTATTTTATTTGATGCTGAATATCCTACGTAGACGAGGGAGGTTATAATTTCAGGACTAGAGGGGAGACTATGAGATGATCAGCTGTAGGCTTGCTTGTACAAAGTGGAAAAACCTGTTCATAAACTGTGATACCGTTGACTCAATGTAGAATAGTTTTGCATACCAGGTGCATTACTATTTAAAGAATTTGTACGTAAATCAAGTGGAAATTCAAAAAAGGCTAATTTACGTACAGATGTAAATGTATGTTACCAATCTAGAACGGCTGATTGACGCAAACGTCGCAGTTAGACGTCTACTCTTATATCCGGCCGCTTGGAGTCCTCCCGCCTTAAGATATGAACGATTCTATTCCTACAATAATTGGCTAACCCCACACCCGCTTCATGAAGAAAATCGAACTCCATCTAGTAACTGTATTGTTAACTCTCCTATTTTTTCCCATATGAGTGATATATCGAATGTTGCTATTGCTTCTACTTTAATTTCGAAAAATGTGTTAACAATATTCACGGGTTTTAAATTGCTGCTGCTGCTGCTGCTCGAATGGCCTTTTCTGCCCTCCTTGCAGCGTGCTTTCGGAAACTGCTATCATTCAAAGTTGGTTTATAAGGATGCCATTGTGCCAAAACGCCTGTACATAAGAAGAGTCCATAATCGAATATAGATAATTATAGGCCTGTAGCACAATTATCAATCGCATATATCATCTTTAAGAATTTGCTAGTGGACTATATTTCTGATTTTGTTAAATCTAAAGGCATGTTGGAAGAGAACCAACATGGTTTCAGTAAAGGCAAATAAAAGCAAATTCAGGGTAACTCAACTCACCAAAGTGACTCAAGATTGGGCCATTATGATAAACAATAGGCTGGCATTTGGTTATGTATATGTTGATTCCTTAAGGGCATTTTATTAAGTAAACCACGTGAAATGTGTACAAAGACTTAGGTACCTAAATGTTGATACTTGCTCTGTATCATGAATTGCTAGTTTTCTTACCTGTAGAGTTCTGCGTTCGCGTAAACAATTATTTTGGTGAGTGTCAGGTGCGTGCCCCCCTTTGGACTTTCTCATATATATATATATCTATATATATATATATATATATATATATATATATATATATATATATATATATATATATATTTATATATATATATATATATATATGTTGAATACGCCGATGATCTCAATTTGTACAGTAAAAGTAATAACCGAGGTTGTTCATTAAACAATAACAAGATTTAAGTGGTGTTTGGAAAATGGAATGCTGTTATCTACGCATCAATTGTAACTCTCGACCTTGGTGTTAAATTAATTGCTGAGTTTGATTTTAGCTCTCATGCAACACAATGTAATGTAGTCAAATTTTCTCTAGCCGGTATTTAAAAAGAAACAGTCGTAATTTATAAAGAGGCTTTGTTGCAGAAAATACTTAATCAGCAAAGAAATTATTCTGCCAGAAATTGCTCTACTACGATCAAGGCAAAACTTGCGTTTACTATTTTTGTTACAACGAGCAAATCTAGCACACAACTTTTTTTTTTTTTTAGACAAAGCTATCTAAGAAGCCCGTGCATGGTAATCTAATAATTAGCGCATGTCGAGGTGTATACACGAGAAACGTCTTATGTCTAAGTGTATTCGGAAGAGGTAGGGGCGTTCTGCTGATAACGGCGGTAATAGAAATATACCAAAAAAATTATACTTCTTAAACCGTTAAAAACAAGCAGATAATACCTGTACATATAATGTAAAAAGTGTCCGTACGATACACCTGTATTAGCAGTTTACTATGAGGGAACTATTCTGCATAAATAACGCAATGATCACTTTGCAATGATCACTTCATATTGGAATTGCACTACATGGAACCGACAAGGCTTTGCATACTACGAGAAGGTTTTCGGCCGAAATCCCGACGTGACGAAAGTCGGGTACGACCAGGTAAAAAACTGAATCTCGTTCTTCAACCTACTTATAAATTAACTAGTTGAAATTAAAATAATTAATATTTCCCTCCTGCCTGTTCACTAATTGAGGATTTATTACAACCAAATCTAATTCAGCAATTCCGTTTATATGAAGTATACTCTCGGTGTTGTCAGCAAGATTGTCGGCATAACTGCGTATGAATCGGGGTTGTGACTTATGAAACCCTCTAGCTATCGGGCCGATATACTTACACTTAACAGCCGCTATCTATCACCAGTACCGTCACCAGCACTGTCACTACTTAGGCGTAGAGCGCACATGGCCAGACGTACCATGCCGAATTCCAGTTCCAGGCGTACATGACGAATATCATGAAAGAAATGGCCGACATATGCGTTCTCTGCGACATCGGGGTGGCAGATGCCGCGCATACTATTGAGGCGGTGTCAACGTACCGGCATAGCTCACCGTTCACTCTACGGGCATCGACCGCCAAGATGATCGCCGCACACATGGTCGATTTGATGATTTACTGAGATGTAAGCCTAAAATACCGTGACGAGCTTATGCGCGAAAAGATCCAAGTGGAGAAGAATCGCCAGGAGCGTTACGTCGTTGGGAGACCCCCTGATACAATCTGGCAGAACCTATCTGCCCGGGGCGCACCTACAGACTAAGGAAATAATTGAAACATGAGCCTCTCATCCCCTGGTCTCGAATAATGATTCACAATTTCGAACCAGGAAGAGGTTATGATGGGTTTAGTAAATATAGCGGTCGGATTAGGTTGAGTTACTCTTAACTTTGCCATTCATTTTTTTGACATCATTTGACATTTGATGTCAACGGGACTGCTTTCGCATTGCTTCGCAAGACGGACCTCATAAATACAAATGTGCAACGTTGGGGCTTGATATCCTTGAGCACCCATATGTCTCCTCCGGTCGCGAGGCGCACGCGAATGCACCACGCTACCGGGCACGACTGAGTGAGTTGTACTCTGTCCCCCTGCGTTTAGACCACACTAAATGCATTGCGCGTAAATGCATTTTCTTTGCAAAAATCTTTACTGCACAAAGCCCTAAAGAGCGAATATTTTCAAGAAGGCATCAGCAAAAATAAGCGAAAGCCACAGCGACAACTTTTTGGCATTGCCCACTGTTCATACACTTCTTTGATGTTCGCCTCAACAGCCTATATAGCACTAATCTAGCATTTAATTAGATGCTAGATTCTAATTAAACTTCTAAAGATTAGATTCTAATAAAAAAAATAGATTCTAATTAAACCACATAACTTTTTGGAGTTAATGGTGGTTCATTGCACTGAAGCTAGCGCCCGCCTGCCGTGTGATCACACAAACAGACTAATCGCTTGGCGCTTCGCAAAACAGCCACATGCACAGCCTGATCGCAACCCATTTACTTGGATGCAGCGGATGTCTCGCTAACAATATAGTCACAACAGTAATTGCCAAAACGGATACAAATATCCAATGCCTTAGAAGGGACGTATTTAAGTAGCTGGCAAAAGCCTGCACCTCACATAGGACTATCGATCAGTTGCGAACTGCGGTCTTGCTTCTGGCGAATTTAGGAAGAGCGCACGCAATATGCTTATTCAGAGCATGACATTTGACTATGTCTACAAAATTAATTAGATGCTAGATTAGCGGCTTGTGTCTTGAGAATCATCGAGGTGCTAAGTCGCGAATATAGACTGAGTGCACCTACACGCAAACTTACGACGATATAAACACGGTGTATACAACTACACTTAACTTGCGCAGCTATAAGCGTAAGATATATTAGTTTGTCTGCGACGCTTATTATGGTGGCATATCGCTGCGTAATACTCCTTATTTCAATAAAGGTGATATATATATATATATATACATATATATCCCCATTATTGAAAAAGGGGTATTACAATAGAGGCAACGTCGTTTCGAATCTGTGAGCGACGTGCAATTATCCAGGCATATATATATATATATATGTTACAGAACACCCTTGTCACGAATCGTCGTCTGGTGCGTCTCTTGTTTGACTTTGCTCTGTGAAACCTTGTGTACAACGAGTGCAGTAACGGACTGACCAGTTGCACTCGACAGCTTTTACGGTAGAGAATCCGTCCTCGAGTGAACACGGCAAAAATAGTGCTGTAAACCCGATTTAACAAAAACAAGATCTGAAAACCTTTTAAAGGCGAACGTTTGAAAAATGTTTTAATTCGAACGTCGCTTAAACTACCACTCAGTGGTTCAGGCTGACCGGTGATTTAGCCTGGCCCCCAGACAGCGCCGGAAACTTACGCCCTTTGGCCAGAAGGCGCTATTTGAAGTCTTAACATCATTATTATCACTAAAGGCCACGCAGAAGGCGGAGTCTGGCCGGAAAATTTGGAGTTTCCAAATAGCAGATACTTCGATTTACTTTCCGGTCTGCCAACTACGCAGTTGTTTTGCCGACGCTGTTCGGCCGAAACTCTCCCAGCAAAATGGGCAACATACGGTTTTTACGTAATGTTAGCTCAGCCAGGTATGCGTCCGCACCTCCCGCATTCCGGACATTGAGTCGACTCACATAAGCAATTTACCACGAAGCTGCATACAAATCACAGCACATTGCTGGGCGTCCTCATGCTTAATGCAGTTATTAATAGAAACAGAAAAAAACGAAAACATTGTTCCCAAACGTCATATATGAAAAAAAATACTATACTTAGACAAACAACAGCAAATTATTAAACAACAACATACATGTTATATATGTTTTTTTTACGGTAAAACCATTTCGTCAACAAGTGTATGAGTAAATGAGTTGCACTAATTTCAGAGGTAAACATTATCTGGTTTTGTGTCAAAAATCGGCACAAAGTACAACTTGTGCCAATTTAAGTATCTCGGCTTAACGGCTTGAACGTCTTTGTTGGAAATACAAAAAACACAGTCTGAGAAAATGACGTCAAAATTTGACGCCATTTTCTTAGATTTTGTTGTGTGCATTATCCCCGTTGTATTGTCCCTGTATCTTCGATAATTAGAAGTATCTCAGCAACGGGGAGCAGTGACAAATGCAGACGCTAGAAGCAGAGACGAAACGACGTGCTTTTTCAGGGATCTAATTCATTGCCAGACAAAGCAAAACATTTGACCCCCTTTTCTCAAACACAATATTGTCTTAATCTCAGACAACAAAAGCTTTTTCCAATTCAAGATGAACGTTTGTTTGCTGAAGAGTTTTACTTAAAGAGATTTTTGGCCTCCGGAGATGTCGAAACATGAAGCTTGATTAAGGCATAATTTTGAAACAACGTCCAAAAACATTCCGCAGACGCAAAAATCCTAATATATGGTATAGATCGTTTTCATATGACTTCCCTTTCCAAACAAGGACAGATTCAGTGATCTAAACTGAAAGTATCGAATTCCACTTACAGAATGAAGTGTTTGCAGCAAGCTTTACATTACGCAACTGAGCAACTAACGACAAACAAGTCGAACAAATCATGTTGAATGTAGCTTGGTCAGCCAACACCTAGACTTTATTCACTGCACGTAACGAAATGTACTTCTAAGAATTCGTTGGAACCAGCTAACAGATAAAATCGGTGTTTTTCTTGACAAGGTGATAGAGAATCTAGTAAGATACTGCCCACAAAACGACAACTTCTAAAGGGCTAGTTGAAATGCTTGATCTTGCCCTATTCTTCCGAGATGGCGAGGTAACAGTAAACGTTTAAATTCTTGTGCAGAAACTGTACCAAGCTGCGTTATATTGGAACGTCCAACACATTTAACAGTGCACTAGGCAGCCCTGAAAAAGCCGAGGTAATTCAAGTAGACAGTCACAGAGCTGCAAGCGTTCTTAGACGGTTAGACAACAGTACATACATTTTGTGACGCCAGTCTTTCAGCCTATAGTTACGCTATTTACTTATGTAACGTGTACAAATAAACACAAACAATATATAAAAAGATACAACATGGTGACAAGTCGTCTTCAGTCTCAATAATATTGTCAAAAGCAAAAGCTGCGCCATTATACGGAAATCGCGCAACCACTAGGTCGGAATTGCTGTAATCGATCGCGCCCCGACTAATGAGAAAAATGAAGAAATTATTTCACCAAAAAAATAATAAATTATTTCATTGATAGATACCACTTCCTTTTGGGGTGGCAATGCTTTTCTTTTGGGCAAAAGTCAAGACTCACCCAAAAGGCGCAGACTTAGCCTTTGATATTAGAATAGATACAGCGTTTCCCAAATCTCTCTGATTGGGACTGTGTTTGCTCTGAGGGAAACCCGCAGACGTATCGGGCAGGGGCACTTGGATAGTATTCACGATCTGTGGTTTAATATGGGTCCATTGATTAAGAAGCAACGGCAGCCACGAAACAGCTAATGAATTGAATACACGCACTTTGGACACTCAAATCAGAGGTAATTGACGGATGCAGCCAACGAGGAACTTCTCGATCACCGCATCCTCAGATGACGACGCAACTTGCTTCTCAAATTGGACTAAGACGCATGCTCGTACGTGCAACGATTTGTCGCCAAGCACAACAAAAGCAATATGCAAAGTGGCGGAGCGGACCACATCCGTGAAGCAGAGTTCTTACGATATTGTTTTTCCTTCAATGTGACCCATTTATTGATGGAAATACATACGACCCAGTGTCTTCAAAGCAATAAGCATGGCGTGGTGGCTACTTGACTGCTTGAGATACGTTCATCGTTTTTCCAACTCTGCGTGTTCTCACTCGACACAGCTGTCTCGATGATACGATACCGCCGCCGTGCATGAGGCAGTTACACATCTTAGACAAGACTTATTTAGTATGACTATAGAGGCTTATATGACTATATGGTAACGCTATCAGGTCGTAACTCATTGCTTCCACTCAGAATTTAGACTCGAGTGTGGATGGTATTCCTGCACTTGTCAGTGCTCCTATTCGATAAGCTCCGCGTGTCTTGTGAGCATGCTGAGATTCTTTACGTAGCTTAGTGAACGTAGATTGTTAGAGTTGGCCAGTTCACCCACGACATACACGAAAACGGGCTCGCATACGGGGCTTTTTAATAGCCGACACAATGCAAAAGAAGTTAGTTTAGCCATTCCCCTCTAAAATATTGCTGAGCCACAAAAAGCGGCACGCTTTTTATTTATGCAAGATCGTACATTATTTAATCTGTCGATCTCCCACTTTTACAAGCGCCAAGAGTATGTCGGTTTACGTGCTCCTTCAGAGGGAAGAGTCACGTTGGCTTTAACTCGTTACATCTGCCAACATTATTGCTTTCTATAATTAGATGTTTGCATTTTAATTAACGAGAAACTCCGCCAGAGAATCTAATTAATTCAATGATGCAGCATAGAAAGCTACGACAAAGTCCGTAGCCCTTCTTATAACACGGCTTCCACAAGCCTACTGGATGACTTGTTTTTTCCATTCGTCAAAAAGGTTGTCTCTTTTTATTGCATTAACGCTTTTCGAATGGCTGGTTTAATTAGCATCTCTTGTCAAGTCCTCGTTTTCCAAAACAGCGCGCATAGCATGTGTGCTGGGTTGCTCCTCCTCTTATGGCAACCCCAATCTGGAAGGAGAAATTGCTGCAACAGTACGTAATGACAATAATATTAAATTCGTGTTCACAAATTTAATTATTATTAGAATGGATGGGTCCACAATTTGTGTTTATTGTGCCGATACGCCAAACGACAGGTATATACATTTTAGTGATCCCAATTTGTAACGACTTCTTCTGTTTAGAGGCCAACAAAATAGGAAAAATCTAGGACAGATGCACGATCTACTCAAGGAAGGCAAAATAAGTGTAGACAGACAAGGACCCTAAAGAAAAGACGACCCATAATAGCTAAAGAAACAGTTCCCCAACGTCGGAAATCTTTTAGCCACGACCTCTTGTTAGATAAGTGAGATGGCGTCTGCGACAGCCAGCCCAAATTGCTTCAGTACCATTTGGGAGAGGTCAGCGACGATACCCCAACACTGCCGTCAGCTGGCACAGTCGACAAAACACTTAAAAAAAATTATCTGCTCCAAAATGAGAGAAAATACTTCTAGCCGACTCGAGCCGAGAGTTCGGTAAAGTCGCTAGTAAAATACTGCCAGGAACATATATATCATTATATTTATGGATTTTTCCCTTATATAAGCAATTAATCCTGTACTTCAAAGGCGCGCAGATCCTCCGGAAAATAACCATATTTAACGGTGCAAGCCCAAGAGTCTTTCAAGCAGCATTTGGTGTGCAGATTAGCTTTATATTGCTAGCTAAACTAAGCCTAAGAATACTACCGCTTGCTTCACCTGTAGTAGCTGTCGTCGAGTTAAAGAAGATGATGCGAGCTACTCTCCTCGGATGAACAACACTACGCTTCACACTAACAGGAGCTTTTTTCTCGGCTTGAACTGAAGCATGTGGCTTCCGTCTGTAACATCCTCCTCAACACTGAGATGCTTACGAGGACGTGGTGTTACAGTCATCACTGCTAGAAGGACCTGGGCAGGAATGCACTCAATTGCATGGTCGACAAGCGAGCAGGCGAATTGCGGAGAAGAACAGAGAGAGCGCGGGACAATTTGTTAATATGGTTCAAAAGGCGCAAAGGCCAGTCTTAGTCAAATATTAAAGCTACAACAACCGGCGAATACAAGAGAACCTTTACGACAACCACACCCGCATAGACAGGCTTTTCTGGCTGTCGAGCCCGGTGGCGTTGTGGGTGCATTAGCGTGCGCCTCGCGACCGGAAGAGACACATAGGTACCTGCGCGGGTTCGAGCCCCACCATTGCACATTTGTACTTAGGGGAATCCGTTTCACGAAAGCAATGTAAAGCAGTCCCGTAGTTCAATGCTGATTGAGGGTCGGTCCAAAAAAGTTTAGATAGGGATGCGACTTTACTCTTTGTCAATCTGAACGGGGGTTGGATTGGTAATGCACTATTTCTTTTTATGGAGACATCTGTGCTCCCCGTTTTTTTTCCTAATTATGGTTGATTATTAGTCCACTTCGGCATTCACTTTGTTTAAATTGGGAACCATAAAACCAATATAGGAATGGCCAAGTCGGGGTCTCGAACCCAGGCCTCCCGAATGCAAAGCAAAGGTTTTTGCCACTAAGCCATCTTGCTCGGTATAATTTTTTGACAAGTACCCTTCGGCCACTGATGTTCTTCCAAAAACCGCCATCATTTCGGGAGAATTCATGGATTTTACTTTCATTTTCTCTAGCCTTCAGGTTAGACCACTCTGGTTTTCGGAAGCCCATCCATAATATTGGGTTAGCTAAGCCATCTACCGGCTGCATTTTTGCAGCCACTAGCTTGTTTAGTCGAGATTCTGAGTTACTTTAGTAACTATATTGTATACCAGGAGCGCTAAGGTTGTCGCCACTTGTTAAAAAATAATTAAATATATTTAAATCCCAAAAAGCCTGGTATTTGCAGTTGGCTTGTCAGCTATATTATGCGACCGTCATTTCTTATAATGAGTGTAACATAACAAATTTGTCGAGTTTTACTTCACGGTGCCAGATGAATCATTTATGTGCACTCCACAATACTCGTAACAAAATCACAACCTGCTAAACGCCCCAGCCTTGATTATTCACAGGCACAACATAATGCACATCTTTCGAAAGATGTCTTTTCGAACGTGTTGAATTCGTAACACTGTCGTTACAAATCAACGTTTCAAAGGGTCGCGACACCTAACACACACACGCGATGAGGTCCGATAGAACCTGATCAAACTCTGACTCTTTACTGGTAGTTGCTAAATAATAACGCATTTAGTCATGTCAAATATGTACCGCCAAGTGAACAACGTTGATTACCTATTGTATGTCGAGCATGTCATTTCGCCTCTTATTAGACATAATATGGCACAGAAGTCTTATTAAACGGTGTCTGTGTTGTGACAGAAGGGCTTCACTAAGAGGAGTAATAATATGATATGCATACAACAAGGAAATGCAATAATAAATACGTGATAGCCTTTGGCACGGATTCAGCCAAGATGGATGCTAGGCAGGCTGCCAAGACACACGAGCCCAAGACAAATGAATGAGGCGGCGCGCAAATGCAAACGCAGCATCTCCTTTTGCTTTGCTTTGTATACATTTCTATCTAGGCGTACGCCCACGGCTATCATGCAGAAAGTTTCCAACCGTAGTGTTATGTCAACCTAGTCGGTGGTGCGTGCGTAACAACTGTGATACAGGACGAAGTCTTCCTCTCAGCCACTACGCATGCATGTGATGCACGTCGCGTCAACGACCTTTGAACATAGAGCCCATATTTGCAGATGGCCGATATCGGTGCAGTGGCTTAACGCTGTTGTCTCCGCGTAGTTTCGTATTGCGTTTTCTACTAACTCTAGCTATGATGATAATCTGCATATACTGCTTGATCGGCTTTTTGTGCTACGCTTAGAAGAAATACGCTACAAGCAACAATACTCCTCGGCCGAATCCGCGTCTCTGAAGTGGGAACCCAGAAGGTGCACTGAGACCGCACAGTCTGTACACATTCTCCCGAGGTGCCAGCCGCAGCTCCTGTTGTGCTTTTCAAAAAAGGTCAGGCACAATAGTCTGAGATAGCATAATCGACTCTTATGTTTCCAGGTTCTCATAATTGTCACTCAATAAATGCTCTCAGCACGCTAATGCTGCCAGAAGTGTACGGTTTCAGACGTAACTGAACAACAGTATCTAAGAGTAATTTACATGTTAGTGTATGATCAACTATTTCCTCTGTTAAAGTTGCTTAAATAAAGTAACATAGGTTAGTCTACTATGAACGATACACGACTGAGCGTATATGTTTTCACAGTGTAAAGCAAGCAGAAACGCCCTAACGTCACTTATAATAGCTAGCATTGCATAACAAATGAACCAGCTACACATTTCAGATTTAGCGGTTTGTTGTCGGGGTAGCGAACACGCTTTTGCGTCACTAAGGTCCAATCGGAATTCTTACAACGGTTCGGCAAGCAAAAATATTCACGTCAGCGGTAGAATCGTCTTCTTCGTAGCACCACAAAGACAATGAAAGTTACACCTCGGGCCAGTGTAGCCGGTTTCTAATGTTAGGCATAAATGCATGGACACAACACTTAAGTTCTTTCCCACAGATGGGATCATCTATTATATACTGAAACTCTTCATCCCTCTTGTGCGTCCCCTTTACAGATGGTAGCGCTCTTCAGTCTTTATACCCCGAAAGGTCATTCTAGCCAGGAACACACATATCTCTAATCGCCTCTGATCGTCACACAATAATCACCTTAAGGGCTTCCATTTTTTGGACCCCGTTAGTTGGCTTATCTCGGCTCTATTATGCAGAGTAAAGCGATCGAATCGGCCAGAAAACAGGTAATGTGCCTTCTGCAGGAGCTTCAGTTGCCGCATATTGCATTTCGTCGCGTGCAAGGTCTATTTTCCTTGGTAGCGTGGAGCACCCCCCAACACGCTCAGTGGGTGGTCTCAGAAAAACTCCTCTATTTAAGAAAAAAAAGACCTCTAAGTGAGCGCCTTGTTTCTATATCATCTCGGTGTGCCAAGACTTGCGAATAATTGGTATTTTGCATTGTGGGCTTTATTTATTGTGGTCTTGAAAAGAGTGGCTCCTTCCTCGGAGTCGGATCTGCATGCCAGAGTCTCAGCATTTTCTGAACCGGTTTAATTTAATTTTCCATAAGATCTTTGTGTACAGAAACGCCTAGTTAGATATCCTCTGCCTGTTGTTCTTATGCTCCGAGCACGTCACAACTGGTTCTGCTTTTCTGTTAAGGTGACACAGCTAAGGCCCAGACAGATTTGTTCGCTAGCCTAGTTAAGGAGCGTTTTTAATAACTAAACGTAGTGATTCGTTGTATTAGCTATGAGCCATTAGCATCATGCAGTGTTTCCCTCGCGGTATTACTTTGATCATTTGACTCAACGGAAGCTTTGAATTTAAAGTACTTACCAGCGCTAAGTGCCGGAAATTTCTCGAAAAGTCACCGGAGATCAGTTCAGTACCAATAACGTGAACGATTCAGTCACGTACAAAGCACGTAATTCAATGAGCCCACATGACCATTACAGCTTAGACACCGTTTTGGTTGACGCAGTTTCACTACTTAAGTAAAAGACTTCTTGTCTGCAGCAGTAACTCACGGTAAGTAACTTTTGCTATCATCCTGGGACGGCACTTTAAAATCAGGAGTTAATTAACCTTAGAGGAAGCAACGAGGTATGACAATGAACGGCAAAAAAATTAACAATATTTTTCTCGGTCCGGCAAAGGCACATCTTGCCACCTCCTACTATTCATTTTTGTGGAGGAGAATGAATGCGGGTAGGGACTGTTGCTATGAGGCATTTCCTTTTTCCAAGCCGTATGGAACTCGATTCCAGCGGTTGGATGTTGGTCCCCCAAGGCTTCTACTCGCAAATATAAAGAGTATGTCGCTTGGACCATTACACTATATTTACCGAATCCTAATGAAGGCAAACGCACGCTGCTAACAAATGTCGCCTAACAATGCTGTAGTCCGTTTTCAGTTCCTGCTGAACTTATACGTAATCGACAAATTGGTGTTTTTTAAAAAAAAAGACATATACAAAGGCCAATTTGCAACTAGAAAAGATAATTGATTTACTATTATTACTACTAACCGAATGCGATTGGACCGAAATGCGGTGCTCTGAGGACCTTCATAGTACACATTTTGATGTGACGGATCGACTACGGGCTGATTTTAATACACACATTACCGAAGCTCTGTGTAAATATCTACAACACGGTTGTAGTCATTTTAAATATTTGTCAGGTAAGTGTCAAAGCATATTTGAGCCCATTTATTTCGTGTGTTGCCGGGTAGGAGACTACTATATGTCCATAATTTGACCCTAATGTTTTAGACCCACCAAACTAGATTCGTCTGGACTTATTTAGGCTTTCTGCAGCAGATGAATGTAGCAGCATAATGCTCAACCAGATATGCAATCATCAAGGAAGAAAGAATTCTACCCATGCAGCGCTCTATCCTAAGCACAATAAGCGCTCCGGCTATTCTAACAACGATCCATTAGTCGCTCAAACCACGTGCAACGTGCCGATGAATGGGTGCCACATAGGCTCACCAAAAACGACATGATTAGCCGCCTAAGCATTTGTGCTATTCTTTAAAAGAAGCACAAAAGGCTTCATTTTCAGAGAAATCTAATTACCTGCCATGAGAAATGGATCTTCTATAAGAACATAGCTCATCCTGCTCGAAACGTGGCAGTGGTCCCAATACAAAGAGAGGCCTTTACGCTAAGAAGGCTATGCCGTATATCTAGTGAGATAGAAAAAAACGTGATATTAAGCCATACGCTTATATGCGACAAGGGAAATAAATGATTTTTAAAGCAAGGAGCTACTTTCGGCAGCCTCCTGGTTTAAAACAATCCATCGTCGAAGCATACTCCAGTTGTGCACTTGTAGATGCGTAGTATTCCATAATGGCAAGGCTTGCCTACACAGAGGCAGATTACGTGTAGAGTTCGGCTATTGACTCAAGCGTATGTATAAAATAAATTTCTGAGTTTGCCTTAACAATCTAACAAAACTTCCTATTTGACTCAGCTGCATTTGTGTGTATGTTCAGAAAAGAACACGTGCAACAGGTGTGCCGCGTTATGCACTTATCTCAGACATCATGACGACTAACGCGGGTCACGATAGAAATACGACAATGATAGCCACTTAAAGGGTATAGCAACACGAAGGAAAGTAATCTGAATATCCGCGATGCAAGGGACTTCTTTCGATATGCAGGTCGGCGTCTTAAACTACAGTCCGGACTAGCGCCGCTTATACATGAAAAAGGCACCGCAGTCGAAGATGGACACAAGGCCGAGGTTCTGCTGAGCTACTTCAAAAGTGTCTACATACAGCCTCAGAACGTCTCCATCACGAGAACCAAGCAAACGGCACACACACTCAATGACATTGAATTTCATCCTTTCATTGTGCTCGAAAAACTTCGAAATCTGCAACGCAAAAGCACAACTACGCCTGATAGGCTACCACCTATTATATTCAAAGAACTGGCCGAGTTTCTAGCCGAGCCGCTGGCAATAATTTTCACCCGGTCCTTTGAAGATAGCGAAGTTCCCACCGTCTTCCTTGAATCCATTGTCACACCTGTGCACAAGAAGGGCTCTAGAGCAACTGCTGAGAACTACTGACCCATTGCCCAGTGTGTCATCCCCTGTTTAATCATGGAAAAAATAGTTGTTGATTGCATCTATAATTTCTTATCGTCTAACCAACTTTTAGACAACCAGCAACACGGATTTACTAAGGGGCGATCGACAGCAACCCAATTATTGGAGGTCTCTCATGATTGGGCCCTGGCGCGAAATCACGGATCTCCGCTCCACATCGTTTACTTTGACTTTTCGCGTACTTTTGATCGGGTTGACCACCAAATTTTACTAAGCAAGATGGAATCGCTAGGCATCGGACCTAGGGTTCGAAATTGGTGCCAAGCCTATCTCACTGGCAGGAGCTTTAGAGTCAAGATAAAAAGTGCTTTGTCTGGTACTGCTCCATGTCCGTCTGGAGTCCCACAGGGTTCCTGCCTAGGGCCGCTTTTGTATGCAATTTTTGCTCAAGACCTTAAACTCATCCTTGGCAGGCTCGACGTGATCTACAAGCTTTATGCCGACGATCTAAAGATATACATTGAAGTTAAAGACGACAAAGACAAGGCCGAGTTACAGAAGGCAATTGATGCCGTGCTACTATGGGCCCATTTGAATAGAATGGAAATATCCACTTCTAAATGCGCCGTGCTGAAAACAGTCAAGGACGACACTTTATATTTTATGAACGGCCATAGTATACCTGAAGTGTCAATATACAAAGACCTAGGTGTAACATTTGATTGCCAAATGAAGTATACTTCTCATATCGCCGAAGTTGTAAAATCTGCGTCTCGGCTGTGCAATCTCATTCTTAGAGCGTTTATCGGACATGACCCAGCAATGTACATAAAACTGTATAATACGCTTGTTGTACCAAAGTGGACATATTGTTCACACGTGTGGACGCCTTTTTATAGAAAAGATGTAGAACTGCTCCAGCGAGTGCAGGATAAATTTGTCAAACGAGTCGCATGGCGCTGCAATGTTAGACGCGAGAGTCTCGTACTCCCAACCGTGAGCGAGTACCAAATGCAAGTTGACGTGAGATTTTTTAAACAACTAATCCGAAGTAATACATTTAGTACATTTTTCACATTACGTCCAAATAATCTACGTAGTGGTGTCTCAATTACTCCACCGGAAGTTGCTAATGCCAAAGTTGTGAATAATGCGTTTGCATGGAGAGTTTCGCGACGTGCCCATGAGTGTAAAGACTACCATGTGATTTTAACACCCCTTTTTCAATAAAGGAGACTTTGTATTGTATTGTATTGTATATCGCTGATAACAACAAAGTTACTACAGCAGAAACAACAGCAACAACAACTGCAAAGCAAATAACAACACCAACAATAATAATACCATGAAATAATGAGGATTCGCATCCACACCTCACAATTGTAATGTTCTAACAAATAATAAATAATAACCACAACAACATTACAATAACCAATGTTTTTATTGAAATATGTTTTACAACAATTTTTCACGGAAACCGCTTGTGCTCTACTTCGATGGCAGTAACTCTCACTACTACCAAACATTTTTTTCGGGCTGACTCTCAGCCAACACTTAACGTTCACGGAACCGCCCTCGCATTGCTTTATGAGACAAATTCCAATACATACAAACGTGCAACGGTGGAGATCGAACCAGTGCACCTATGTATCTTCTGCAATAGCAAGGCGCAGGCAAATGCGCCATGCTACCGGGCTCGATACTACAACTACGATAGGAATATAACTCCCCAACGCGCTCTGAATGACTCGGGTTTAAGTTCACCAGTCCGACAGCAACGCGAGATGTAGTCTTGAGTTCAGGTCAGTACGCGAGAGGTGTAACTACATACGGCAGAAGCGTTAAGCGTGATCCGTCTCCCAATCCTCCATGTCTTCTATGTGTGAATGTGTGTGGAGGTGTGCAGCCCATAGAGCCTTAAGGTTTATCTAAAACCAAGCAACGAGAGCCGTCTTCTAGCCTAGGTTGCACCCTCTTCTGCGACGAACAAAGTTACAAGCGTGTACCGCACAGCCGGTGTGAACACGCTGTATCATGAGAAGCGCAGTATGAACAGAGCTTACAGTTTTAGGCTGTAACTGACGATGCTGCTAAGAAGCAATTCAGACTGAAATCGAAAGAGCTATCAAGCGAGAGATAGAGAGATTGAGAGAAGGAGATTGTGCGATTTTGGTCGGATTATTGCTGGAACTGTCGCTGGTTTCGTTGTCGTTATTGGAGTTTGCTCGGCAAGATACTTCTTAATGTTCGCGACAGTATCGGTCGTGGAAGATCGGGAAGCTAGCGAGCCAGACCCCCCGGGGAACCACAGCCTGTTGGCGTAACTAAGCCAACGAACTCTCACTGGCCGGGCGTGTGACCGACCTTGAGACGCAACGCGCAGTCGCTTCATTTCGACCTGCAATAAAGTCTGATGTTCTTCTCATTGAAAAAAATGCACACGATATTTTGATAGCCGATGTACTGGTCTAAGTAGCATTCATCCAGTGGCCTCGTCTTGGTGTCTCGTCGAACCGACTCTCCTGGCTAGCCATGGTACGGTTAGTGACTAGCAAGCTAGGCTACCTTGACCACTTTTTTGTATTGAAACTCGTAGAGGTAGATTTTTCTGTGTTAGGAAAATGTTAGCCAAATGTTAGAGAATAGATTGTCTACTGCTGTGACATTGTGTCTAGAGAATAAATGTACGCATTGCTCTAAATTGGATTTTTCCGACTGACCGAACGGCGTCTCAAAAACATTGACAGATCTGCATGTTGTGTGTCGTTTAGACCTTTACATTCTAGCAGCCCGATTCTTTTTATATCCTGTGATTGTATTCGGACAAAGTTTCTAATATCAGCAAACAATGTCGCAGAAAGGCATCAGAACGACTAGAGTTGGACTATATGAAGGGCCTATGTAAAGGAACGGAGTTTTAATTACGATTGCCGTTAGGCCTACGTGGAAAATAATAAGCTAAGAGGGGGTTGTCTCTAAAGTTTTCTTGCATTTAGAGATATCGCTTGTAGTCGTAGTCTGGCTAGCTTGAATGACCACGTTTTGCCCATTTCAATCAATAAAAAACATTGAAGGACTTTTTAGCACTACATAGGGTTGTCGCTCGCTCCACTTTACTTGGCCGTGCAATAAAAATAGTACATGCCATCCTCAGAGGTCACGCCTGGTTGATAAAGTGATATTTTTATTTAATGGTTAGTAATACACTAAGCTATTTTCTGCATTTGTTGATACGAAGACATCGTTTCCGACAGCGTAATGTGTTCCGAGTTTGAGCTATGAGGTCGACATAGTCCGAATATATATATATATATATATATATATGTGAATCTATTTAATGTCTTCATTCAAAAGTAATCATTATGGGCCAGAGCCCAAATATCACGCTGTTTTACGAGCCGGAGGATTTCCTGTTCCCAGAATTCCTGCGGCTGTGACAAGGGCCAGTCTTCCACTGTCTCCTTCAGTTTGTCGCCTGCGTCTCCCACTGATACTTTTTTGAGCGGAGCAAACTGATGGAAGTCGAAGTTCGACATGTCTGGGCTGTAGGCCGGATGCTCAAGCTGCTCTCCCTTGAATGTGACCAGTAGCATACTTTTTTGTGGCAGTGTGGTCTAGAAGACTAGTGCGCTAGTCATGATTGCCATCTACCGGGGTGTTGCCGGTTTGATCCCTGTTGTTGACCGAATTTTCTTTAAGCGATGCTCATTCTGAGTAGATCATAAACCAAACCGCTAAGAGTCAGCGGCCATGCTGCCGCAAAAACTGTTGGGGAAACCCTAGATATCTCAACATGTCCGGCCCTCGGTGCATTGAAGGTATACCTCACGATGAGTTTCAAGCCCGTAGGGGACGGATCACGGTCTAGAATAAAAACAACCTTCTTAAAAAGTGTTTTTAATTCTAGTAGTACACTTTGTGTGACCCTGGAGGCGTGTGGACGCGCGTCAACGTGAAGCAGAATCGCTACTCCTGTGAGCAGCCTAGGCCGTTTGCTCTTGATGGCTCTGCGCCGAGAAAGATGGTGAGCATTACCTTGCCTGCTGAGTGCACAGCTTGGGTTTTTTTGGCGAGCTGTTAAGCTTCTTCGGAACCCACTGCGCGCACACATTCTGGTAACCTAACCTGTTGTGCATAAATGTGCACACTGTTTCAACGCTCAAGGCCCCCTACCCTCCCTGCCTACATTGTGACCGATGAATGTGCCGATAACTCTTCACCAGGTCGGTTATCAAGTCGATAAGTTTAGTTTGATTACCGTGTTTACCTAGCCCCGTGTCGTGTCATCGCTCAAACACTTCCGGCCTTCACGAAAACAAGCACTCTGCTTATTACTGACTTGTCGGACACTCAGTCTCCCTCGTGTACGGCGACCACTATCCGGCGATAAATATTGGCCGATTGAACAACTTCCGCAGTCACAAATCTAATAACGCCTCACTGCTGCTCAATTGCCAAATTTTGCAATCGAAACGCCAAGATATCCTCACCTGCACTGCCCTGTCAATTGGGCGGTACACAGAATGTTATCTCCTCGGTCATGCTCACATGCGTACAGGCACACCGGGCACTCGCGTCCATGTATTCGAATTTCAACCGGTTTAATTGTTGTGACGTTTCATACTTTTTAATTTAAATACCTCTTGTACATACCAAATTCGATTCTTACGATACACTTACCGCAATTCCGCATAGTACAGCTATAGGAGGGATACGTGCCTACAGCATATGCAAGTCAAATGCCAGTTCTGATGGTATAGGATTATGGTCAAATTAAACCATTCTTAGTAAGATTTCTTCTTATAAATCGATTCAGGGATTTTTAAAGGCATTTCATAGTTAGGGGATTTCTGGATACTTAGATAATATAAGTTTCTGTGCACGAGTAAAAGCTTTAGTATGTAGGATGCATGTCACTTAGAGGCCCTGCGTGTATCTTGGCTTGACCCTCTAGTATCTAGTATTTTTATCCTTGGCATAAAAGACATTTTACAAAACATCATAACTCATAAATATATGCGGACGACTTGAAACTATATGGATTGCCTGGCACCGGCAAGGAGGAGCAAGTTTTCACACATATCAGTGTCTAAATGTGCAGTGTGACACTGGAACAGATCCTGGTGTCCTTATCACACAACTTATCTAGTCGGCGACTCCTATTTGTAACACAAAATGTTGATATCAATTTAAAAAAACTGAATATTATCTTAATTTCATAAACATCTAGTAATGTATATACGTAGGTCTTATGATTTAACTGAAACTACTTAAGATTTACGTACTTCAAAGTCTGGCGACCGTATCACAAGAAATACACAGAAGCAAATAAGCTCGTACAGTCCAAATTAATACAATGGGCATGCAACAGATATGGTATTAAGTGATCTGCAATAGATTCAATAATTGATGTTTTAGATTTACACTTAGACCTTTAGATTTAATAATTGATCTCCATACCAAGGCGGACCTGATGTAAAATTGTTTTAAAAAATCCAAAATTTTCTAGTTATTTTACAACTAACAATCTGAAAGGTTCTCGCATCGTACCATCAATACAACTAGCCAGATCATATAGAATCAAAAATATGTTTTCACGTAGCACGCAGATTTCGCTGCTGAGTTAGTTGTAGAAGTAAATTATCATCGTGAGTAATTCTTAACTCTACCAAATATTGTTAAACGTACAAAGTAATGCGCTCATAACGTCCACCTTGTGACACTTTACGGATAATTTCTAAGAATGACTTATTGATCGGTAGGTGTTGAGTAAATATTGCTAAGTCTACATAGTAGCTGGTAAGGGGCACCTTCATAGGCGAAGCCATCTGTTTCGACCGCATTGCAGTGATAATAAAATAGCGCGGTTAGTGTTGCTCAAGGTGATAATGAATGGGCATCGTTTTGATTGCCTACGTAGTTATGTGAGGGATATATTAAGACAGTGTATGTTTTATTTAAGACCAGTGAATTTTGCTTTAAAAGAACTTACAAAATAACTTTGCATCACAATGCTGATAAGGACAATGATTAAGGCTAGGCTAAGCCTTAATATTATACGTTCTAGTACACCCGGTGGTATTTCCGTTTCGGTGAGGTAATGAAGGTGGATTGCAGATGTTGGATTTCAGAATCAAGCAAAGCAATAACTTAGCGAACGAAGTAGAAACTGCGATAGAGTAGCTGTAAAATCACTACGATTTAATAGGTTGCTGCTAATCTTGTATCCATAGACACTCACGGCCTTAAGTGGGTCTAAGGATGATAGACTGCAGGCTCGGAGGCTCTGGCGAACCCTATTTCCTGCGGAGCAACCGGGTCAAGAAAAAACACGACCGCTTGTGTATAACTGCACTACAAGAGGCCTATACCAAAGTACAATTATTTGTTTTGTTTATAATCTGAGTAGACCTTACGTTATTTCCACAAGTAGTCGATAATGAGTAGGTATTATATGTAAACCGGGTCTATTTTAATGAGCCCAGCGGAATAAACCGTGGGATCTCCCAAAGAACCACCTGTAGGCGAAAAAGTAACCTAAGCTGGGTCTCCACGTGGCACGAGTTAAACAGCACGTCACAACGCTTTGCTTGTGGAGAATCATTAGCACCTTTATCCGCGTGATTCATATACAGTACAATAAAGCCTCTCTGCGCTCAATATTTCCCAAGGGATAGCGCTACATTATTCGGCCACGCTAGTTTCTGCGACGAATACCCTCATTATTCAAAGATACTTTTCCTGCCGACATAGTAAGTTACACACGCACACACCTTAGACCACATCGCAGCGGGGGAGGTGACACGCGCTAATTTGCCCATGTCGTTCTGTTAACTTTAGATTAGTTTCTGTAACCGTCTCTTGGCAGGCTACACGCTGTGGGTCGTACTTGATAGCGATTTCGAGAAGACGAGAAAAGGTTAGAAGAACGTAGATAGTCAAGAGCAGACCGCTGTTTCGCCAGAGGACAACGAGAAACTACGAAAGCTACTATCTAAGCCATGTTTAGAGATATAGAGCTGAAAATATAAATAAGTTTGGTTGACAACCCATAAGGACAACCAGCTTTAAACGGTCAGTCGAATCCCGCTCTGTTAATCGTTGATCAATGACGACGATGGCGGAGGAATATTATGGTATTCGATGACCGTAACATCAACAACAGCAAGAACAATATCAACAACGACAATGACGCTGTTCAGTCTAATTGTGCTTGCTTGTCGAAGTAAGCTGTGAGATCCTTGACAACGAATTGAGTTCAAAAACGTCCCAAGCCCGTGTTGTTCTGACTGTGACCGCTGTGCCCGTCTTCTAGCCTGGCCGCTGTGCCCGGCCTTGCGCATGGCGGGGCAGGCACTCACTGGCGCTCACACGGCGCCGACAGTGGAAGTGACTTCGAGTAACCTATAGTACTAGTCACAGCAGGCAATCTTGCGGGCGGCCAAGAAGAGAAGGAGGAGGGAATGTTTCGTGGCGAGGGTCCGGAGGCAACTGTTGGTTGCTGGTGGTGGTGGTGGTGGGGGTGATGATGGTGTTGGTGTTGGTGGTGGTGGTTGTAGCCCTGTGTTCCCTTCATCCCACGGCCTCCCTCCTACATCGTGGGTGTCTTGCTGTCGTGGAGGTGCGCTTTCGGTGGGTGTAAGCGTGGGGGTGCCAACGCCGCCGCCGCCGTGGTTAGTGTTGTTGCTGCTGCTACTGCCAGGGCGAGAGACACGATACAGGTGGGAAAGGGCCGTGCTTGGCGGCTACCACATTGCGATCAGTGTGGGGCCGTCGCTCGACGTGACGAGGCTACAACGTGTACACACGCGGTTATACGCGCGAGCCATGAGTTTTCGCGAGTGCGCCACACATTTGGCAAGCCAAAGTTCGAGTTGTGTATGCCTAAGGCTCGACCTTCTCGGCAGAGAACGGTGGTGACAGTAGCAACGACGAATCGAAACAACTACGACGAACACTGCTGCTACAACAACAACAACAATAACAACAACAACAGCAACAATTCATAGTACAAGCATAACTACAACAGCTACGGAACAACATCAACAAAAACGTCACCAACAACAACAAGGAGAAGTGTTGTTGGGCAAGTGACGTTTTCCCCGTCGTCAGTCTCGTGGTTATCGTTACTGTTGTTGTTCTTGTTGTCGTTGTTGCTTCTGGTCCTCTTCATGTTAGAGCGGTAATCTAATCATTTGCCAAGTAGGTGTCATTGCCATCCTTACCATCATCGTAAGTGTTGTTGTGATAATCACCGCTTCTCGTGCGGGGAGCCCTGGATATCGACGGTTGTACTACTACGCTAACACCTAACGTTTCGTTTTCCGATGGTGTCAGAAAGCCATGGCAAGGACTTGGTCACGTTCTAAGGGTCACTGTGCCAGTGTGTTTCTTGGCAAGAAGAAGAAGAAACCAGACAACACAAGACTAAGCAGCAAGGAAAACAACAACAACAACAGCTACTACAACCACAACAACAATAACAGCTACTACAGCAATAACAACCACAACAATAAGAATAGTAACAACAACAGTAACAACAGTCCAGGAAATGCAGACCGGCGTCATACGGGTAACTGCGATGAACCCGAACGTTCATGACGTGAACACGGCCTCGGCCTCAACTCGTTGTGCTTAGATAGAAACGAGGAGCGAGATGCAGGTGCAGATGGACGCTAATGGCTCGGCTCTTTGTGCGAAACATGTCCACAAGTTGCTGTTTCGACAGCGGCAACTGTAGCCATCCGTCAACAATGCAACGCCACCCACCGTCGTCATCGCGTGACTGCATGGCGACCCTTTTTGTCGCCGCCATTGAATGCATGCACAGTCGTGGCGTAAGCATGCAAGCAGTAGTAGTAGTTGTAGCTCGACGTAGCACAGGCACATTGGCATATTGACGACACGTAATCATAACACCCAGAGTAGGAGCAACAATATTCTCAACAACAACAACAAAAACAACAACGAGAATAACAACACCACTGCATACCAGAAGTAGCAAAAATTTCGACGTACCGATACCAACAAGAACAACAACAACAAAAACAACAACAACAACAAGAATAACAACACCACTGCATACCAGAAGTAGCAAACATTTCGACGTACCGATACCAACAAGTACAACAACAACAGCAACAACAACAATTTTTAAAGCAATGAAGGGACAACTATCACCATAGAAAAACAAGAACTACACCAATAACACATGCGATAACAATAAACGGGAAGCAACATTAACAACAGTTACAACAACATCAACAACAACTACAACAAAATTACTGCTCTAAACAACAACAGTTACACCAAAAGTGCAGCGAAAGCAACAATAACAGCAACCAAGTAAAAACGACGACAACAACAGCAAGCGTATCTGCAGCAATAAGGAAGAACATTGCACCTTACGGACAGGAGCATTATCCTATACGTTGCAACGTTGGCAGTGCTGCAGAGGCAGTTCGTTGGCGGGCTGCGCTGACCTAACCTACCTGTATGTCCGTCGTCGGAGCCTCGAGTCTCGTCGTAACGAACCTGCACACTTCTGCGCGCTGCACATTGTACTGAGAAGCAGTGCAGTACGAAGTGGGAATACAGCACTACAAGACAGAACTCCAAGCGCCATATAGCTACCAAAGCGCTCACTGCTACACAGCACGTGTCTCGCCAATGTGACGCCCAGCCTGTGAGAAGGGGAGAGGGAGAGAAAGATAGAGAGAGAGAGAGGGGAAGAGAAAGAAAGAGAGAGAGAGCAAGAGTGTGTTCGTGGAATTGGTGTCGCAAGGAATAACGTGCTTCGCTTCTGGAAGAGGTGCCGTCGTGTTGTGCCTCCGTCGCCAACACCATGACTTCATGATCACAATGATCAATACAATCTATGCACAGTAGAGATTATTCGTCGGGAGTATACAACAAGAAAAATATAGCGTGCGATACAGAAGTAACAAACAAGAGATACAAAAGAGGAGAACGCGCACACGTGTTAGACGTGCTAGAGAACGTGAGAGAGAAAGCGAGAGGGAGCGCGCCTGTGTGTGTGAGAGAAAGGAATAGCAAAAACAACATCAATCAACTTGGGATACAAGGGCCGCCTGTCTCTGGCTAGGGTGTCTACGGGCAATGCGTATCTTCTAGCTCGTTTAGGACTTCGACGTTCGTAAAGAGGAGGAAATTCTGCGACAGTGAACTGCTCAACCAACGAAAAGTGTCTATTCCAGGTTGCCTGGTTTATAAATGTTTGAAGTGATTGTGTTTCGGCAATCTCGCCGTTGCTCCTATTATAGCTGGTGTCACCGACGTCCGACTCTTGTCGTTGTTGTTGTTGTTATTGGTGTTTTCGTTGTGGCTGTCATTTCATATCTTTCAGAGTGCAGTTTCTTTACTTCGTGTGCGTTCAACTTGCAAGGATAACGTAACGTACAGGCACACAATATGCGTGTTGTTAGGTGCTGGTGTGTGAAATTGCAGTGAGCTGTCACAAGAGCACGAGTCGAAAGTAGGAAGGGGAAAAGGAGAAAGAGCAATAGGTCGTGTGAATGGTGTAGTGACGAAGGATATCTAACAACGTAACGCCAATCGTCAAGCGCCAAGCAATTACCGAAGGGTTACGACGACAGGCCTTACGAAACAGTCTCGGCAATTGAACGCCTTCACGTGACGTTGCTACCCTAACTGGTCAGTTGTATCAGAGTATTGATAGTAACAATGTTTTGTATATATATATATAATGATCTGACATTTAAAGTGACAAACAACAAGAGTTTTTACGTTGATTGTAACGTAATTGTTGTTTTTAATACAGATATAATGCCGCTTCTAATAAATTACAAAATTGGTAGGATGTTAACATTTTAGTTTTACACAAACTCTTTACTTCTGTTCGCTCTGGGATGTTTACTGTACGTTTTACTTTTCAAACAATCCTACATGAAAAGCTTAACAGCCCTTAATCGGAAAATCGTGAAAGATAGTGAATGTCCTGTTACCTGAGAATACGTTTCATTCTAAAAAAGCTCAATTGTCTTGGTTGTTGTGTGACTTGTACCACCAACTTGTGAGAATCACTCGGATCGATTTTGTACAACGTCGGCTACAAACCATTAAAAATCATGCTGATTTGATAATGCTCGTCATTTACCGTGGAGTAAAACAGATAGAGTCAAATACTTGCTTTGGACCAGAGGCCGTATCAGACCGTTACCTATATCACATGCAAATACTCTCGTCGTTCTCGTATATTTTATATATATATATACGGCGCCCGCCACGACTTTGAGAAATCTGTTATTTTTACGAAACAGATCATCTGTGTGAGCGCAAGGGACTGTAGACTATCTGAAAATGGGCAGCAAAAAATGCCAGCTACGGGCGGTAACTTTGTTTGAGTTTAAAAAGGCCTTACTGCTGCGGAAACGATTTGAACATTTTGGAGCGTATTTGGCGAGTTTAAAGACTTTGTGCTACACTTTAAAGACTTTGTGCTACAATGGTTCCCAAAGTTCCATTCCGGTAGCTTAAGTCTTATGGATGAACCCCGTTCTATAAGGCCTATTATGCTTACAGAACATCGCACCGTCGGACTACCATATAGTCAGATGTACGCAGAACTATATCTACGGAATTTTTTTTTTCTACGAGAAACAGTAAAATACACATGAAAACATTGTTCGAGATGCAAAGTTCAGAACTCGTTGCCATGGAAATCGATAGTTTGGTCAAGAAATATGGGAGAGTTGTGACTAACATTGGAAAGTACAATATGACTAAAAATCCAGTTATTCTCTCTCCATATATATTTTTATATATATCCTAACTTACGCGAGCAATTGTTGTCAACAATGGTCATCTGTACGTTAGCGAATCAGCGTTTACTAAATTATTAGATTTGTGTTGTGTTTCGTTGTGTGTAAACAAACGAAATTGGGCCTCCCGAATATCAATTTGCGTCAGGCCATGCCGCCACAAAGGTCAGAATGTGACTGCGTTTACTGCGAGCAAATGTGTGCTGTCTACGGGGTTGAAACAGGATGTCATTGCACTGCAATACGACGGTTTGACCACTTTTGTAGTGGAAATGTTGACTTCGACTCTCTGCGGTCGATTGGTTGCATCAAAATTCCCACGGCACGGATAGAATAATTTTCCCCGTAGATCCTGTGGTACAAATAATGGCAGTAGAAGAGATCGCACACCTGGCCAACACATGGCATAAATCACTTTCTGTCCGCCTAATTAGATACGTCGCGCTAGTCTATACTGTATGAGAGCCGCGTAGGCGTACCTAAAAAGACAAGATGAGCTAGCTAATCAACTCCACTCATTTTAAAATAAAGAGCATATTTTTCCAGAAAACTCCATTACAGTCACGGAGGTATACTGGATGAGTGTAACTTGCACAACACTACGGTCGAATCGAGGTGCCGGGGCCAATAGCGTTGCGAAAGAAGACTCTGTCTTCGTACATGCCGTCTTCAACACCGTCCTCTTACACGTTGAGAAGACGATGCTGTTGGGAAAAGGAAACGGGAAAATCTAAAAAAAAAAAAAAAAAAAAAAAAAAAAAGCGTGGTTGGGACGACGGGTTGGGAAAAGCGTGGTGTACCAATGATATTTTGCAGAATAGGTTGAGTTTTGAGTGGTATCATAAGCGACTGTAACCAGTTGTTTGCACTAAAAGAGCTGGAAAATTCTAACAGAGCCGTTCTTTTATTTTTTCAAGAGCGTTGGGCGTAAGGTCGAAAAACTGCGCGACAATTCCCGTCATGTTTTTAAGACTTATTATAGGCCGTTATATTAGGATATATCGTTGACTTTGATGACACCATCT
This sequence comes from Dermanyssus gallinae, assembly GCA_003439945.1. Taxonomy (NCBI): domain Eukaryota; kingdom Metazoa; phylum Arthropoda; class Arachnida; order Mesostigmata; family Dermanyssidae; genus Dermanyssus; species Dermanyssus gallinae. The sequence continues at coordinate 27,966 of QVRM01006411.1, forward strand.
TTATGAAACCAATGTCTGAACATGCTATAAGAATTCTCCTCACATGGATTTGTGTGTGACCCGATTTTCTAAAGTTTCACACCGTCACAACCGACAGCCCTGAACAGACAGAATCTGGTTGCTTAACGTTCGACCACTATCACGACAATCACAACATGTATGCTGCGTCACGTCAACGCAAGTCACGACACGAACAGAACTATAACAATCACAGACCAGCTACAGCAACAATTGCAACAACAAAACGCAACAACGTAATAACAACAGCAACGGCAACAACTCAGTACCAACAGCAACAACAAAATTAGCAACCACAACGTAACAACTGCAAACTCTATATTGCTATAATAAGTGCTACAGGACGCACAACGACGACAATAAAGTTGTTTGAGCTCTTGGCTCGTGGCGGGTAGCAACACGAGTCGGAGGGGCATAATAGGCCAGTGCGTGGGAGGAACGGGAAGAAGGGGCAGAGAAGCGTTAAATGCCCACCAAGCTCACTTTGCTCTCCGTGCAGCCACAGAACTAAGTCCATGACCTCCAACTCCAGCAACAGTAGCCGTCGTCGTTTAGCAGAGTTGCAACTCGCAAGTGTGTGTGCAGGTGGTAGCCCACTACGAGAAGACACAGAGTTACAAATGTGTACCGTACCCAGCTGGTGCCGAGAGCGCTGCCTCATTAGAAGCCCCCCGCTACCGAAGCCACTTCCTGTCCTGTCTGCAGGAGTTCTATCCAGGAGAAGTGTGAGCAGGATGAAATAAATGCAACACGTTTGGCGACACGCTGTTGTTGCCTCGTAGAGCTGTTCCGGGTTGCCCCTGCGACCGGACCGCAGAGTCCTTATGAGTTATTATGAATTTTCTCACAGCTTAAAGATATTCTTCTATCTAGATATAGCATCTAATCATGTTGGACGGACGTCGGCAACTGAAGCCGGCAGCCCTGAGAGACGTTGGCCCGTTAGTTGTATGCGGGCATGCAAGTTGGCCCCGTCGTTTACCGTACCACCGCTGCAGTGTCATTCACTGATTCAGATATGATTACGAGTATACGAGATGACATCTGTTCTGCGCGCTTTTCTTTTTCTTCATCTTCTCTATATGTCATGCTATATATACCTTCTGTTTCTGTTGCAGTGCGTTATACGTTGCTGCTGATTTCGCGCGGCCTAATGGCGCCGGTGTCCCTGTCGCCTGTTTCCGTCTGCGTTGGATCGTTTATTCGGCAAGACTCTTTTCTTCGTGCCTGCGACTGTAGTGGCAGTCAGTAGACGCCGGGAAGCCAGGCAAACGGCGCGACCGGTTGGCGTAACTAAGCCAGCTTACTCTCACCACTGATCGAGCACGTAAGCACGTGCGACTACGGTGATCGACCGACCGTGATCGACGGACGCAGAACGCGCTAACGGCCCAGTTCGGCCTGCAGTAGCAATAGTTTGACAATTGGGTTGATCCTTCCGCCGGAAAATAGCCGGCCAAAGGTGTCCGGCAGTATTAGTAGTAGTAGTCGTAGTCGAAGACCTCGTACACGAAAGGGTAGCGAAAAAAGATGATAAACTTTGGTGACGTACGGACGGGCGCGCAATTAGTGCTTGGTAATTGCAACAAGGATTTTTGCAAACAAAGCAGCCGCAGATGTTTCAGAAGTACAGCTAACAAATGCGCAAAATCATTAGACCTGACAGTGAATGAGAACATATAGGTTTAAATTACCTATATGTGGCAAGTAATCCGCAAGATCTCTTCTCTGTGACCCACTAAAGTTATGCCGGGGGTGAGACGGGGGGCGGAGGGAAGGTACAAGAACATCAGGGAAAGTCCAACCATGTTTAGTTATCATGGATGTTTATAGTGCCAGCTAAATCCTTCTATTATAGCAAAGCACACATGGATATTTCGAAGCGGGGGCAAAGTACCGTCGTAGGGCTGGGCTGAGGTGAATTGAACGCGAAACCCATATTACGAGTCTCTTATTGTCGCTGTGACTATATGACCTCTCTCGAATAACATGCCGCAAGCAGCTAACAACTGTCTATGTTATATTCATACTCAATATTAGTGAAATAAGTATAATGATGATTATTGTTACGACTACGAAGAACAAGACTAGTTAAGGTTAAAAAAGCGGGGTAACTGTTGGTATGCTTCGAAACAAGCTTAACCAGGAAAGGTAAATGTCGCCAACAGGGACAGGTTGGCAGGGAATATAGAAACGCGTAACATATTCGTTTGTAAAATAGTGTAAGAACACTGAAGTTATATAAAAGGAAGAGTGCTAAAATATTTAAAAAGAAAAGTACAATATAATGTTATTTCTAATGAAATACATTAGAGGCGAGGTAGCGATAGTTTAGTTTTTGTATGCAGGACCCCAAAGTTCGCATAGATCATGCACAATTACATCAATGCACCCTTTAATTCTGGCTTAAAGTTTGTTGATGGTCGTGGGATTGTTAGCGTACATTTGGAAACCCACAAAAAGTCGAACAGCGCTAGATCGCAAGATCATAAGGGCTGGTATTATAGATGTCCTCGTTACGCGAGATTACCCGTTTGAAACACTTTAACCTAAAAAGCTCAATTGTCTCTCCGGTTGTGTGGCATGTGCCACCACAATGTTGAAATCAGAGTTCACTTACATAGATTTCCGTCCAAATTTGGCCTACGACATTTAAAAAATATGCTGCAATTCCGCTCGCCATTTACCGAAAAGTAAAAAATAAAATACTAAAAATACTAAAAATAGTAAAAAATGTTATTTATATTCGCCTCGTCAAAAAAATCGTCACAAAATAGGTATCGCGCTGCATTATATCGAAGCCCAATTGGAAAAGTTTAACCGCTCCTGATAGCCAGTAGGCTTAAATTCTTGCGTCAGCGGAATCTTGTATATATGCATCGTTAGATCTGAAACCTAAAAAATATACCGGTGCTCAAACGACCCAATTGTTGGGCAAGCTGCGGAACCAATGGTTCCAAACATCGGACACAACGTATTGTCAGCCATATCGGCAACGTTTTTAGCAATTGCTCCGTGATTTTCCACGGTTTCATTCCACAGCCGAATCTGTCCTGTGAAACATTTGCGCAAGTTCAAGAACGGTGCTCTCACAACTTGGTCTCACAACTTTGGTCAGTAAATTGCACGAAGAGCCAGCATGCCCGTACAAAGTTTTTTTTATGAATTTGTATAATTTCTACACGTTCTTCTGCTGAATAACGCTCCGTGTTAAATTAGCTCTTCCCTGTTCTGATCAGGAAGGAAGTGTAGGTCGCGGAGAAAGTAGAACTGGGTGTGGGAAATTTCAGAAAGAAGCCAGCTGATAATTCACATACTATATATATATATATATATATATATATATATATATATATATATATATATATATATATATACATGCACACAATGTGTATATATACAGAATCTTTATAAATGAATAGACAATGTCGTAACGAGGCATAGAACTCGATTAAACGAGAGTTCTGTCCAATGGAAGAGGGGCGGGGGGCGACGTCTTGTTTAGTAGTGACTGTGAAATTACTTAGTTTGTTATACCGATGTGGCTGGCCGAGCATCACATAAAAAATATGTGATGGCAAATGAAGCCTGAAATTCATTCTACGCGGGCTAGCGGAAAAAAATTGGCGAATTAAAAATGAACGCAAAAAATAGGGTCATGTGAAACTTCATTTTTATCTTTTACATTAATTCTTTTAGTTAATTTACATTCTTAATATGCTGCCATTACGCCTGTGGTAAATTCTAAATTAGTATATATATATATATATATATATATATATATATATATATATATATATATTTATGAAGAATACTTCTAACCACACGAAGCTAAAAGTGAGATGTGTGCCCCTAGCTAGGAAACATCATAGGTATAGCAGACTTCAAGTTCAGACACCCTCAATGGTTATAACTCTTTAGATGTAGCAGTAACGGTTGCAGTAGTCACACGTAAGTCTCACTTGTATACAGTATCTGGTACGCGCTGATTGCTGAGCAATATAATATAATAGCTAACTCTACTTTGCATTACACTACTGATGCCGTTGTTGTTCGGGATGCGACAACAAAACCAAAAATAACGACAATTTTTCACAAGTGCCACCGTGCTGTTAGCCTAGCGACTGTTCATATTCTTGCTAGGCAATCGATGATGATTAGTTGTTAGCGGCATAGCTTGTTACGTAACTTCACAAAGTTCGCCTAGATCCATTCTAAAGAAGCCTTTAAGCCGTCAAAGTTGATCTGGGCAGCAGCATGCAGAGTAGGGGTTGGTTCCTTGCCTTGGCTCTGTTCTGATAATCAGGACATTGGCGTTGTTGTCCTTGGTGTCCTCGTTTGCATCTGCATTTTCTGCTGGACCAGTAGGGAATTGATACAGACAGTGCGCGCTTTGTTCTAGCTGCCTTTTTCACTGCGTTAGTTTCTGCTCTGCTTAGGTTCAATATCGGGCTCTTACAATCACCATGTTCTGTCTGCTTGCCGCCATCATCATCATTATCATCATCCAGTGTACTCCACGCTTCGAAAGGGCGTCGGGAGAAAGCCTCCCCAGCGGCCGAATCGGTATTCTAATGGACGCAAAAATATCCGCATATAGCACCGGCATCTATGGATGAATGTATGTGTTTGCGCCCGTGCTTTCAGTGGGTTACACTACACCGATCCATGCTAAAGCATAGCGCAAAAGCATGCACATCGATTGCAAATGTTGTTATTTTTTAGTCAAGAGCTTTTACGTCCGCTTGCTGAATAAAAGAAAAGGGACGGGAGCCGTCTGCTGCTGCTGTTCGAGGAAACTATTTGGGGTGGATGCAAACGCACCTGCAAGAGGTCCCCGGGGACACAGTCGATGCTAAGTGGCAGAGAACAAGAAATCATGTAAGGTGTCCAGCCCGACGCTTTCCTTCACAAGGTTACAGCTGTGGCGCACAATTCACAAAATTTGCAAAAACACGGAGGAAAAAGACTGAAAAAAAAATACTGATCTAGAACATTGTGTTGAATTGGATGCCAATTCAGACCTATTAAGTTTAAATGCACACAGTGTGTATATATACAGAATCTTTATAGATGATTAGACAATGACGTAACGGGGCATAGAACTCGGTAAAATGAGACTTCTGTCCAACGGAAAAGAGGCGGGGGGCGACCGGGCGTCCTATTTAGTAGTGACCGTGAAATTACTTAGTTTGTTTTACCGATGTGGCTGGCCGAGCATCACATTAAAAATATGTGATGGCAAATGAAGCCTAAAATTCATTCTACGCGGGCTAGCGGAAAAAATAGGCGAATTCAAAATGAACGCAAACAATAGGGTCATGTGAAACTTCATTTTTATCTTTTACTCTTATTTCTCAATATGCTGCCATTACGCCTGTGGTAAACTCTAAACTAGTGAAACAGTATCACGCTCAAAATGGCTCCAATTATGTTTCAGATTATAGGCTGTTTCCTTTTCTTCCAACAGAAGTGTATCGCTGATGTTTGCGGATAAATGAATCATACCGATGGGGTAGAATTCGTTCACATATATATATATATATATATATATATATATTAAGGGCGCCGGAAATATGTTGTTTAGGATTGGTATTACTAAATTTTGTTATACCGATGTGGTTAGCCAGACATCACTTCACGTAAATTGCTATTGCAAATGAGCTACAAAAATGCTCTGCTTGCTTAAAGAATCTTATCCAACGTTGGCTATGGAGAAGAATCGTATAGAATACATTTTCAAACGTCGGGTTTTTGTGATGCCTTATTGTATATTCTTCACATTTAATGCATTGTTTCTTTATAATGCTTTATCTTCTTCACGCTTCCGATAAGAGAAGTAGTGCAACGAGAAGTAGTTTGTTACAGCGCTGTGTTTTTCACTGCCTGGTACTTAGAACACCTCTGCAGGCAGAACCGGCAGGTACACAACTCGTACTCCTCATGAAAGGCTGCGTTTGAACATACCAGGTGGTAATAACCACGCACTATGTACCTGGTGTATACGTGGTGATTGTCACATGCAGGACCAGACCAAAGGTGCAAGGCATTGAAACGTCTAAACCACCGATCTCCCGTCTGACCCGTTCGACTTTTGCTTCCCACTCCGAAATAAATCATTCGTATGGTACTGTACGCGGCATCTTCAGCCTTAGTCGGATCGTTACAGTGGCCAATGGACAGCCTGACATGAGATACGGCTCCTTGCTCGGATAGGCAGGCAAAGCATTCGCCTCCATATTTTGAATAACACCTCTCAAGCTGCTTAAAATTTGCCAGCGTGAGGTAGTTCCGCACACTGTCAAGACCATACATCAGCCCCGGAACAATCTTAAACCCAAAGATCCTCACTGCTGAGAAAACAGACAGTCTTCGGCTATTGCCTACTTCCTCGTAAAAAGAAACTAGTGCCGTCCCTACTGTTTCGTTTATATGCGCGGTGAACGTCGTTCTCGTATAACGAACCCGAACGCCAAGATACTGGAAAGAGTTAACAAACTCCAATGGATGGCCGCAGTAACGTATAACGTCTCTGGCAGCTAACCGACCTCCCCGCCTGAATTTCATGGCTTTGGTTTTCGTGGTGTTTATCTCAAGTCCCTTCGAGACACCGAACGTCTCTATCATAGAGGTAATGCGCTTAATGACACCTGAGTCGCGATAAAATCATGTTGCTCAGACATGCTTGGAGCAATAAGCATTCAATAGGAATCATTTTGGTATAAAATCGATGGAGGTTCGATTTACGGTTTTATAACAACCATAAGCTGTTTCCCTCTACCCCCAGATACCGAATTCTCATAGAGTTTTCATTTAAATATAGGCGGGTGTTTGGTCTATATCTGGCTGCCGTTAACGCGCCGTCCCCACTGTATCGAATATCCGTAATAAGTGGGCCAATGGCCAAAAGACGGCCAAATAAGCTTACAAATTTACACATTTAAGCTCAACGTGTTGGTGCCTGCACTTGAGAAGATGAAATTCGAGTTACAAATTTCGAAAGAATCGACTTTGAATGTGAGCCGCCTCCTAATCCGACAGTGAATGACCAATGCAAAAGCTCGGCGTATTCAAGAGACGCGGTAGCACAAATCGATTGAAGCTGAATGCCTTGTGCTTCTTTTTCGCTTGACCCTCGATGTAGCAGTTTGCAGGTGAGAGGACAGCGATCGAGACACGTGACGTCGGCCACCCCGTCTTTTTTCACAGCAGTGGTGTCTAGAAGCTGAGATAAGGATAATTTTCAAGCAATCATTTGGAAGGGGTAGATATGAATTGCAACTTCGATGTCCTGGTTTCAAACTCCCGGTTTCGTTCCCGAAATGCACCATAATAGCAAAAAGCCAAGCTTTTTGTATACCTTAGTGAAGTCTGTTAAAGATAAATCAAAAAAGGAAAACGGGCAGAAGGAGACATGTAGTACAGGGATTTTCCTGTCGAAGCTGTATAAAACGCTGAAGTGAATAAACGAGCATCCTTTTTAGACATATAAGGCAACGACATTCTAGATCCCACGACCAGTGTGGATTTGCATATAGTCTTTTCCGAGACCGTAATATCACTGTAAACTTAAACAAAAATAAATATACTCTACCTAGTTAAATATAGGAATACATCGAAAAAGGTGTATTGCGTACCAAACTCAGTTTGTACTACACTCTTGTATAGCGAATACATTGTGTCTATATTCATAGAAATGTATAAACGTGTAACGGCAGTGCCAGAAGGTACGTTACGCCCGCATAACCCGTGGTCTGATATAGACTCGAATTTTATTATAAAAGGCGCTGAGCATAAGTGTATTCAACCTGGTCTGCACGCTTACTTTCCACCTGTGAAGAGGCGGTGACTTTTTAACTGCAAGACGTTCCCGCAGTTTGTTTTCACCCTTTCTGTTTGATAAATAAAAATCACTTCAAATCTTATTTTGAGCCATTCCAAATAACTTCAGTACATAATTCCAAATATGCGTTTCTTATTTAAATATATATATCATAGGGTACCACAATTGCTAACATTTGTGAAAGTTAGTCAAGCACAATGAAGTCCTAAAACGCCATTTAAGTAATAATTTTGTGTAAATTCTGGAAATAGCATCACATCTTACCCCACTACGTTGGCGAAGCCTGGCCCCTTCCATTAATGCATTAAAACACGCAAACGTTTGAAAGCGTTTGTGATGTAGCTAGAATAATGTTTCACCTATTGTGACTAGCACAGGCTGCATAATTGATTTATTTGCAAAACAACTGTTGTAGTGGCAGGCATAGCCGATCCAATAAAATAGACAAAAGCTTGTATATGTGCCCGCTTTAGTTCTAGTTGTTTAAATATTTTTGTACTCTGTATAGAATAACCCTTTGTAAGCTAAATTTTGTTTTTAATAATATATAAGCAATAGAGCAATAAGTGACTATAAGTCAAGTTCCATTAAATTGTCTATTAGATTATTACTATAAATCGATGTCCACCATACCCAAATAAATTTACGATTTGCATTTTCTCATTGAATTTTAAGCAGATATTCATTTGTCCGTTTTCGGTTATCTGTAAAATAGCAAAGTGAACGTAAACCAATAAACTTTTAAGTACTTTTTTTCAATGACAAACTTCTACGAGGCTTTTCTGGTAGTCCTTTCTATACACCTTATTAAGTATCGGGTAAATAACAATACTTCTCAAAAAGTAATCCACAATTCTCACTGTAGAGTTTCACTGTTGCAGAGAGCATTAATATCATGTTTTTAGGTGAACCTTTAATCATTTGCAGTTTATAGGATGTGATGAGGCTATGGGTGTGGTTTGACTATATTTATGTATACATATATATATATATATATATATATATATATATATATATATAGTTAAGCTCGCTACTTGTTTCGCTTTAAAACGCATATATATATATATATATATATATATATATATATATAGTTTTGCACATTATTTATTTGTTCGCTCTACGATCTGTGTCTAAGGGGCAGGAGTGACGCAGATTGGTTACTCTCCGCTACCCGCCTTGCCCCGTTTTGTTCTCGCTGTTGCTATTACTACGTGTGGTGACATGTCGGTATCATAGCAATGCGAGTAATGTTTAGGTGTCTCACCGCCGGTCGGGCCGGCCTACCAATGCAAACCAGTGCACAATGCCGTGCCGGTCCATCGGGTTTAGAGAAGAGCAGCTGGAACTTTGAGTATTAGAAGCATGGTGGTATTTACACTGCCCCCCCCCCCCCGTGTAGTAACACAAGCAGCATCACTGCCTGCAGCAGCCGGCCGTACAAGTAATAGCAGGAGCAGTAAGTGCTTAGACGACCAAATGAGATCTACACGCAGGCAACCGGAGATAGAAGCCAGGAGCAAGGGTCTACAGAAGGAACATCGAGGCCCGGAGCAAGGACGCACAGGAAGATAGAAGCTACATAAGCAAGAGCATACAGGGATACAGAGACCGGGAGCGGGGGCCTTCAGGAAGGGAGCAAGGGGCCTACGGGTTGTGTGGGTCGCATGCCGACTGGGTCCCATCCAGACGGCCGGGCAGTGCCAATCATTGAGGTCTGCTTGAGGCTCGCGCAAATGAGTCGTGCAGACAGGGGAGCGGCGGGAACGAACAGAACGACGACGCCGACGACGACGGCTGCTTGGGTATTATCCACCTCAACGGCTCCGACAATAAGAACAACAACAACAACAACAATAATGGCAACCAAGACAAAAGGGGGCCAGCAGGCGTTAGACCCAGCGAAACGGGGCACGAGGCCCTTCGAACGCTACAAATGCTCTCGAACGGTATCAAAGGAAGAAAACTCGGCAGCAACTACTGACTATCCAGATTTCAGCTGTTTGTGGGTTACGTATGAGAGCTAGTGTACAAGTGTACGGAGATTAGAACGAAAAAGGCAGAACACAGAAGAAGAAGAAGAGACTAGGAAGCAAAAAAGAAAAAGACAGAAAGAGGGAAGGAGAAAAAAGCGCAGGATGAAGGAAGTAGAATAGGTCGGTAAAACTGGCAGCCGCAATTGCGGGCGCCAAGCGGGCGGCACCTGCGTGGGCTATCGGCATGCCGAGCTAGGTGGGAGGGGAACTTTTAACAAAAGACCTCTTAGTACCTCTAGGACGATGGGCCTGTCCAGCTGGCCGTTCGCAGCAGCTTTAGCCGTGTTCTTTTCGTGGCTCAGCGCCGCTACACCTCACGACGGTAGAAATTGGCCTTGCCGGCTACGACGGTAGCGGTGTCTGTCCTGGCCGCCAATGAAGATGAGGCAAGCATCCTGTTTGCGATGTCAGCTCCCCAGCGTCCTTTCTTCCGCTTCTAGCGTTGGCTGCTCCAATTGCTGTGATTAAGCAACGATCGTAGACCATGACAACGACGACAACAACGACGCTGGCGACGCTGGCGGCGTCTATGGCTTTAGCTATAAGGCCGCCACCGTATCATCATGGATCCAGGACCTGGACCTGGCCGCTACTCTTCGTTTGTGGCCACTCGACGTTTAGCAAGCTGTTCAACTCTCAGCCTTAGTATTGCTGCTACCGATGCTTGCGGGTGCATTGGTGGCAGAAGCTTTGCCAGCTCCTTCGTATCCTCCCTTGTATCTCTTACGCCCTTCAACGACCATCTTGCCAGATAGGTAGGATCATGTAGGATCTCTGATGGACAGGCACAGAGCCAGTTTGGCCTGGAGGGGAAACGTGAAAAATCAGAAAAATAAACTAGGAACATTTATAGAGATGGCAGCGCATACAGACGCAGCTTATAGCTGAGCGGAAGTTCAGTCATTTCTTATCGATTGTTCATTTCTACTATCCAATTGTTGGCCCAGTGCTGGATCTTCGTGTATGATTATTGAGCTGCCGGGCTCTACGAAAGGCATACGGCGATTAATTGTGCATGTATACGCTTCGACTATACATCTAGGCGATGACAGGCATGCATGTACACCAGGCATTACGCATTTAGCCAACACCGTGGCTATACTGGCTATAATACTCTGGTAGGTTACTGGAAGCGACAAAGACGAAGTCTATTTTTGCACTTGAATATGTGCATACACGTCTTTTGTTAAACAAATGCAGACATCACAGACATGGCCGTTACTTTTGTATGCTGTTGCTGTTGTTAGACCTGTCATCATTACCAGCGAGCTTGTTAACATTTCAGTAGGGAAGGAACAGTGGGATGGATAGAGTCCACAGTAGGCAGAAAGCTGTGTCATTTTCTATGTACACCATACAAGGGAATACGTTTGCGCTTGCACTGACGTTGGTAGTCGTGTCTAACAATGTATGGAGGCAAAAGTTGGTGCTAGTTGAATTTAGACACAGAGTGGCGAAACGTGACAGCGGAGCACCGTTAGGTTACATATGCGCGCTGCTGCAGATATAGCCCAGCGAAACAAAACGGCCGGTCTACCCCACCTGCATACTTTGTGTTCCACCAAATTCCTCTGGCATGCAAGCAAGAGCGAGAGAGAGAGCGCGCGAAGGAAATTCTTGTTTTTAAAGCAGCAAAACTCTCCGTTTTCCGAAAAGGTAGCTGACCGAAAGATAACCTTGCGTTTAGCGGCCGCTGCACAGCTATCGAAAATGAAACCCAACTATTGGTTTTGTGAGCCAATTAGCCAGCCGGCCGCAGACGATGAAGCCACGGTTAGTTGCTCCGCCATTATCATTATCCGGCCGAATCAATTTGAGACAGACGACGACATACAAAGAATGCCACCACACCGACCTGAACGTTACAGTACCACCGGAAAGTTTCGCGTGCGTGACGGTCTTGCTCGCGCGCTCAAATTATTCTTCTACGCCTACAACGAGTGCGAACGCCAGCCTGGACGCAGCACGTAACTATTGTTCTCTACCTCCTTCACCTTTTCCTTTGTCAGCCTTTTACAAAGTGCAACTCTTTGTCGGTCTGAGTATTGGATTAGCGTATGTCTGCACGCCTGTCCGTCTATTCTCTATGCAAACGCTTCTCTTTCAGGCACTACACATAAGGCGTTGATCAGAAACATGCATATATATATATATATATATATATATATATATATACGGAGTGCTACAGGACTATTCTGAGAGCAATATAAGGAATTGTAGAGCTCGTTAAAGCAAATATTTTTACCATAGTCTCTGAGAAGTCTTGTTTTGGAGTAAGAGTCAAGTTACTTTAATTTGTGACACTGGTGTTGTTGCATAACATAGGAGCATAAAATGCTCCACTGCGAGACAGCCAGTCCTACACACAAGTTAAGCACATGTAACGCCGGCCAGAAAATGCGACATCTTCATTTAGAAGATTATTCGCAAAAATAAGGGCATTTCATTAGCCTTTACGCCCAATACCCTAAATCATAACCCTGCAACCAAGTACTCAAAAATAACACATTAAGGCGAATGCGCATTTCATGACGATCATTTATTACGAAACCTATGGCAATGCGAGCTGTGGTTGCGGAGTAATTAAGATTTTTCGGCGGGCATGTCGAGATTGAGTGCATGCATAAATGACCTACTCAGATAAAGCACACGTCATAGCTCTAGAAAAACGACCGTGCATGCTACAAACGCTTTTTGAAGCAGAGAGACCGACAAACGTACTAGCTAAACAAAACCTTAGAAATGCGTTAAATATAACTTAACCTATTAACCGATGTGTGTTAAAACTTAACTTCATTAACCGATTGTTTTTTACGTATTGCTCGTATAGAGACACATATTTATACATTGTCGCACTGTTAGAAGTAACAAATCATTCTGTTGCCTGCAGAGTTCGCACAAGCACATCAAAGAGATTTCTTGGAATTTCTCTCGAAACAGATCTTTATGTGGAGGCCATGTACTGCAAATCGTGCGATCAGGTACCTAATCTAATAATGCTGTCGGTTCTAGCCAATTTTCGCCCACGACGAAAATAATTGCCTTTATTTTATTTATACATATTTTTATTTATTCCGGCCGACGTTATGTTGCAAGGTCGCAAGAAACTGCCTGCAAGTGAAACCGGCTGTGAAAGTATATCACTTAGTCATCTTCATACATAAGGGCGTCCACTTCTCAGTGCCGACCCTGTATCCTTTAAAAGGTCGCTCACCAGCATTAAAAACAACGAGTGCTAAGATTATCGCCCTGGGCAACACCAGTGGTTTGTGTGATCGCCGTATGTTCAACAGCTCCTTCATAATTGATGACTTGTTCTTTCTTTAAAAAGCCTTCAATAGGTTCCAGTATGTTTGATGAAGCCAGGTTGTCAAATATGATCATTTGTGTGGCAGTGACAAACGCCTCTTTGAGGTCAACGAATACGACAAACCTGTTGGCACAGAGTGCCCGTTGTATAGATGTGTTTAGAAGTACAGCACATGTTGTCATTGCTGACCGGCTCCTTCTGAAGCCATCTTGTTACTCTGGCAGCTTTCTGTTAATCAGAATGAATTTTATATATCAACGAGCTAGGATAGCTGACTAAAATGTGTAGATCGCGCTTTTCTTCGCGACATGCAGATTGTGGCTGAATTGATATTTCTATTGCAACGGGTAGGTGCCAGCTTGCACCAAGTGTCGGAGTCTTTTCTTATATCCCTTGTACCTGACATTACAATGGTAGCATCTGTAGCAAATACGTCTATGGTAGATTGTCCCTGAAATGCCACGAAGGTCGAATCCTCAGCCGTGGATATAACCCGCATGCTACAAAACGCTAATGCGTTGATTAGAGACACCGTTTTTAAACATCATGGCTTGTAATTCGAGGTATCCACATACAACAGACACTTTTTGTAAGTCCACTAAATCGAGACATAGTATAATTTTTTCTAATAGTGTTACTATCGGTTTTAAGGAACCAGTATATATTGCAATTATGCTAATGGCGTTTTCTGTGAGGACTACGCAGTTATCTCTATTCGTCGTACGTCTTATCGCCAGAGAGCCTGCTATTGTACAACATAGCAACGTCCCCACTTGTTCCTGTGTTTATACACCTAGGCATTTCTATATACACAAACAAGTTACGGCCGTGGATTCGGTGGCCTATCTTCAGTAAGGACCAATACGCTATACTGCCGTTACGATTGTCTTAATACTGGTGCTGTCGAGGTCACGATCCTCTCAAAGGCTTGTTGTTTTTGCTCGTTTTAGTACATTGGTGTTGTGAAAGCTTGCAAAGTTGCAAGGATACTTTAAGGGAAGTGGTATGGTAACGGCTACTCCAGTTACAATCTACATCTTCGTCGGTAACCCTATTTGAAAAGGAAGCAAACTTTTCAAATACACTGGTTACTGCTGTTTAGACTGCTTTTATGATACGCATAAAGATGTTTTCTAGCAAACCTTTTACAGGATCTGCGACAATGTCGACTGAGGGCAACACATTTTCGTTTCTTTTCTACAAGCCCTGTCCCTGCGCCAACTTTTTAATTCTCTTTTCACCTGGCGCTATTTACCTTAATAACATGGTTTTTACCAAACACAAAAGTTATTAGAGGGTTAAAGTTATTCCACAGGGACGCAAAGTGGTAAGATTGGGACATTAGGCTGCCTGTTTTTAAACGGGGCACGAGCCCCCACGTGACCTTATGCTTGCCGCTGCAAATGCTAAATTTGGCTTTTTTTTGTTATGGAAGGTTTGGGGATGCATGATGCACATGCATCACTAGCAGCCTGCGTGACTAGTGAGCGATCAACACATTCACTAACGCGGCTCCCCCGCTCAGGCTCGGCATTATTTTGGTATTGCTTTGGAGCCGTAGGAGAGGCGTCTCTGCCGTTCTCCTTTACTTAGCTCTATAGCTGTCTATCATCTTGTCTGTGTACCTGCGGTTAGATAGGGGGATCCTGCCGTTGTGTTAACTGTCCTGTAATTGTGCGTCGAGACCATGAAGGCCTGGCTGCTCCCCGCCCTGTCTCGGCTTCTCGTCTCGACCACTCCCCCAGAAGACCCGCTCAAGCCTCTTCTGCCTGGCCGTTTCCTTGGCTGCCTTGAGTGTCAAAAGGGCGCCCAACAAGTACGTTGCCTTCCTCCATGCCTCGCCAAAGTTATCATATGGGCCACCCCATCCCTGGTGGGCCGCATCACACCGCAGAACAGTATGTTTCACGATATCCGCCTCTTTAGAGTCACACAGTACGCAGGTGTCGCTAATAGCCTTCTAAATTGTTGGTATGTAGCTCTGGAACTGGACGTCTTCGGCCAGAGCCTGCGTCATCCAGTAGGTAAGTTCCCCCGTGTCGGCGGTCCTTCCATACCCTGAGGTCCGATATTAGACTTTTGGTCCAGCTTTCTGTGGTCACACCGGATCTTACTTGTTGCCCATTTCTCATGCTAGCCGATATGTGGCAATCCTGGCCCAGTTGAAATCCAGATCCTTATCTAGATACATCTTACTTCTTTCAGACACCAGAAGGTCTTATGGCAGCATCTTAGCTAGGACCAGGCGTATAGCGCCGTTGATTCGGCCATAGATTCAGGAGCCTTTTTCCTGAGCCACCCCAACCGACCCTAGACGTGATTCCGCGCCAGGTTTAATAAAAACTCCATCTATGCAGGACGCTTTGCTGGTTGTCAGCCGTTTCCGGGTTTGTTTGACCTCCTCCAAGGTTACTTCCAGAATATCCTCCGGGGCAACCGAGAGTTCCTCGATTCATCTCGGCGGCTGGGTCATAAAAAGACCGGTTACAGTCTTCCGCAGCCCGTTCGAGGAGAGTTCGGGGGAGGCTTCCGGAGTCTGGGCCATAATCACTTGGTATGGCAGGCCTCACACGTCGCTCTCCACCGCAATCTGTCAGCTTCTTCCACACTCGGGCTTTACTTTCGGCAATGAGTCATCGGAGTCTCAGTCGAGCAGCCTTGTACCCCGTCACTTGGGATTCAGCTCTTGCGGCCCTTCCCTTCCAGTAGGATCCGTCCCGTCGACTTTTCCGCCCTAACCAGCTGCTTGTTTTCGTGAAATTCTGTTGAGTCTCATGGCAATCTCTTCGTTCCACCAGTAGTTGGGTGGGTGGCGGCCCCCGTGGTGGTGTAAGAAAGCGCTTCCTGCATGCTGTGGAGAGTATAGCGGTGATTTCGTAATCCTCCGACACCGTGTTCTTCAGCCGTCTACAACCCTCGTGTACCACTCCTAGAATCGTCACATCGAGTTTCCGCATTTGCCACTTCTAACTAGGAGGCGGAGCGAGCAACCCCCGGAGATACAGATTGTAAAACAGATATTTTGTGGTGATTCATGGTCTCCTCCGTCTCTTCCACCGACCAAAATGCCACCAGTGGAAAGGCCGTCTCGTTAACCAATGTTAGGTCAATGAAGACCGTCTTTTATTAACCTCGTGACCGTCTTTCACTCCTCTAAAGTTTGAGCCTGTTTAAGTTGTAGTCCGGCTACCCATGCTATGCTGGCCGCGGTAAAGTCTCCGGCATAGCTCTCGGCAATCGACCAGCATCTTGCGGATTCCCGAATGCCCGCCGCCATTTCCTCTCCCGCGCCCTTTATACTTTCCCCTTATTTAATAATTTTTTACTCTTCTCTTTACTTTTTACACCCCCTTATCGTTATCCCTCCATGTCCTGTTGTCTAACGTGTTCCCTAACGCCACGGAGGGTGCCGGCAAAGGGTTTTGCTTCCTCGATCTTACCCTGATGGATGCTCTTTGCTTCCTGCTCCACCCGTGCGGTAATCTTCGGTTTGTACCGGTCTTCCTCGCATGTCTCAAGCAAACCTCTAGAATGCCGCTGTTGTCACCGCTCTTACGGCAGCAGACTTTCAGAGCCCGTAGAAACGCCAGCGTTCGACGTTCCCGTGTGTTGTGCACCAACGAGGGTTTCTTCCCCGCCAGCCAGCCCCAGCGCTCTCCCAGAAAACACGGTTTTTTAACGCTCTGACAACCACATTTTAGATGCTCGTAATGGGCTATGTTGCCTATGGCACGATGTCGTCTAAATGCATCTATCGCCATCGCGTTCTCGCACTAGGTTTATATAGGCTTTCTCCAGCAGAGGTATGTAGCAGCAGGGTAATGACAACCATGTCCAACAAATACAACCAGCAGGGACGGGGCTCTCACGTGCAGTTCTTTTGCTAACCATGGCCCGTTTCGAACAGGGCGTTAGCCGCCTGAGCCACCGCCGCTACAAATTTGGCCTGAGCATTGTAATTCTTCCTAGATGTACCAGAGAGCCACATCTTCCTGCACTTTAGTTTAGAAACCTTGCAGTCTGCCGACAAAGTCGTGCTGTAGCATATAAAGCACTGCATTGAGTCGCAGTATAACATAACCCCATGCTGCTCTAGACCTAAGCAAACTTCCGATAGAATCGCGATTGCCTGTGAATGTTTAAGATTGTAATAATAAGATAATGTGAAGATTAGAAGACTTCCATGAATCACAAGACGAATGTCGATGCAAATAATGCTGGAGTAAATGTGATAAATACCACGCCGCGGTTTATCCGGCGGTTCGGTCCATAGCAAAACTGGCAAAACGCTCGATTGATTATTGTGTCGAAACACTGTGAAACATACTTACCAAGCCCAGGTGTTAATAAATACATAACAACAATGTTAAGATTACGTGTTCAGTTACGGACGCAACGTTGCTTATCATGTTTTAGTTCACGATCGCGTCACCAGAGTTACTCTTAAGTATACATCTTGAGAGAGGGTAACATGTGTATTCAGGTATATGCCAAGAGAAAAATAAATCAATTAATCAGTAAGAAAGACACTGAGAGAAGCAGGATACAGAACCATCCACATTTAAGCCCAAAAGTCTGAATGGAAGCAATTGCTACGACCTAATGGCTTACCCTGCCTCTATGGTCACATAGAAAAGCCTTGTTTGAGATGTAACTGTCTCATGCACTGTAGCGTACCTTTTTCACAGATTTAATGCGTGTGTGGTTGGGTCGCAGTGCACGCAGATTCGGATCTAATTTAAGTATATTGTAACACACTTCAGAGGGTTTTCACCATAATCGTTTATCTTCTTCACGCTTCCGGCGAGAGAAGTAGTGCGTTGATTTTTTGCTCCAGAGCTACGCGTTCCACTGCAGGGTACTTGGCACACTCTGCAGGCAGAATTCAATGGAATATATATAATATATTATATATATAATATATATATATAATATATATACATAGAAATAGCTAGTCGATCTGATAGCTTTCACAGAAAATGCGACGTTCTCATTTGCGCACTTACATAAATACGCACACAATTCGCAGCCAAGATGGTGACATTCCTAGGGCAGTCCTCGCTTGACGCAATCTCCAATAACGTCAAACAGAAGTATTTGTACAACTTAAATCGTGACTATGTGCTAAATTTCATGCTGCTGTGTCTCGTCTAGCTTGTTAGATTTTTATTGTCAGTGCGTCCAGTCCATTGCGGACTCACTGTGTGCGAGCGCCTTTTCTGGCTCTTCTAGTCTTTCTCAGCTTGGTCTACCATTACTCTTCGCTCAGTCTAAGCTAGGCAGTTTCTGTACGCATTCCTCTTCCTGGGCCAATTCTCGCTAGCCTCGACGAACCCGCCCCCTCTTAGTACGGCGGCTCCGAATACCCCTATTACTGCCAATGGTGCTGCTGATGCTGCTGCTGTTACGGTTATTCCACGATGGCTACAAA
>QVRM01006412.1:0-25009 GCA_003439945.1 Dermanyssus gallinae
TCCCTGCAAAGCAAGAGAGTTCGAGGCAGAAATACGACCAACGGCAACGAGAGAAGCAAATGAGTCATTTCGAAGAAATTGCTCGTACATAAAACGGCGTTTTCCGAATGCCTCTGCGGCGGCGTTTAACGGGCGGGCGGCCATTTGCTTTCTGCAGGCGACCACGACGATGCAGCTACGACGCCCCATATGACTGCCTACCGGGCAGAAGGCAGATGAACGTAACCGACGTCTAGCGAACAATAGCGTAATGTAACCGGCTTCGACGACACCATCGCCAGCATCAAAACTCAGCACCGTCCGCCTAAGACAATTTAAGCCATTTTTGTGTATTTTATTCGCATTTAGCGCGAGCCACAAGGAGGAAGAATAGGCAGGCCAGAGGCGGTAAGAACAACGACAAACAGGACGACGATAATGATAGCAGCCTTAGATCTGTTGCTATCGCTGCGGAATGTTGTTGTTGTTGTTTGTTTGTGTTGTTGTTGTTGCTGTTGTTATTGTTGTTTTGTTGTTATGTGTTGTTGCTGCTGCTGTGCTGCTGCTGTTGTTGTTGTTGTTGTTTGTTGTTGTTGTTGTTGTTGTTGTTGTTGTTTTGTTGCTGTTGTTTTGTTGTTGCTGTTGTTGTGTTGTTGTGTTGTTGTTGTTGTTGTTGTGTTTGTTTTTGTTGTTGTTGTTGCTGTTGCTGTCAATTTTCTAACGGTTTCGTTAAGCCGTTAAGCAAAACATTGGCACGAGTTTCTGGGCTGAGGGGTGCCAGTAGCGTAGCAGCAGCACAGCAACAGCGAACGGCACCAATCGCCAGCGAAACATAAACGCCCGTAAGAAAGTTCTTTCGCTCTGCGCCCCCTCTGCTACACGCATTTGGACTAGACCCCCGGTGTTTGAAGACACCGTTTGCCTCCCCCGCTACTTTTCCTGTTTGTTGTTGCTGCTGCTGCTAGTGCAGCAGGTAGTGTTGCTGTGGCCGATGTTTCCCGAGCTGATCCAGGATCAGAAGCGGGCTCGTAGGCGCCCGCCGGCCACGCTATGGGGTAACGCCCGCCCGGCAAACCGTCATATTTGCCGTCAATTAAGAATGCCGGTGGTGGCCGGTGGCTGGTGGCACGGCGGTTAATTGTTGGCGTTTGAGATGCTGCTTATTGGACGTGGCAGGAAGTTGTTATCTATAGGACCACGAAACGAAACACCGAATGTGTAGTATCCACAGTAGAGAGGTGCATCTGGACACGAGATTGCAACTTGATAGATAGACAGAAGCCACTAGCTAATCTGGATTTAATTTAAGTAGCTGTCGTTGACTTTTTTTCACATTGTGTATGCAAATTGATATGAGATAGTAGAAAGCACCTTTGGAGGAGTATGTCGTAGTGCTGGACCCTGGATTTTTTCTATAATCATTACAGAGCGTAGATAGGAGCCAAGCAGTCCACTTCATTATATTATATATATATATATATATATATATATATATATATCGTCTTCAAATTGGGAATGATACATTTATTATATTTTGAGCGGCTTATATGACTTTTATGTTAGCACTTGGAGTGAACAATTGTCTCCGCGTAACGTGTGGTTACGAGTTCTCAAACCCCGGGGATTAGCCCAGTTTGACGAATGTGCCCCAAACAGATGCTGCGTTCTCCTCGTTGGAGTGTCGTTGGATTTGAGCTGCTTCCCTTAAACATCCGATAACTAATCAGACAATATACTACCTCTGCTAGGAGTTCGATTATGGTTTACTGGAAGATCCTCACTCCTAGTGGCAGCGCGATACTTGGAGTAGCCATTTGAATGTTGAACGTTTCGAGTGCAGCGCTTCTTGACAGGTCGATATACGTTCTTTGTTTTTTTTCGAATCTGTGTGGTCTGCGAGTCATCTACACTCGGCAATGCTCGGAAGAAGGTATGATAGGGCCGCCGTGCATGAGGCACTTACATTCAGACAAGACTTTTTGCCGCGTGATCATAGAAAAATGGTAGCCCCATTAGGTCGTACTCATCGCTTCCGCTCATATCCCTAAGTTCGAGTGGCATTATTAGTGTTTAATTCTTACAATTGTTACGAACGAATTTTTTCATTGTTTTCAGTTAAGTTCGTGTCTGGTACATCATAATCTGCCTTAAAAGCTCGCTTCTCGTGGGTCTTCCGTAATATCGTCCAAAGTTTTGCCATTTACAATAGAATTATTTTTTACCCTTCTCTACGATTACTATGATTTAAATAATGGTACTTTAGTTTGATTATTGTTATCAATATGTCATTGCTCTGACCAGAAGTATAGTAGTAGTAATGGTAGTATCGATCTACCTTTCCAACATGGGGACCAAACGCTATGAAGCTGATGTGAAACAAGACGAATCGCCAGCACACACAGAACAGTGGAAACAACAGCCATCATCGCAATAGCAAGGCTTATACCACGGACCAGAACGATCGAAGAACGAATACGGAGGAAAACAAACCGGTCTCTTACAAAAAAAACAAGGCGCAACGACAAACAATTAAAGAATGCTAACCAGTAATAGACCAGCACCACAGATCAGGAACCTGGACTCGTCATTCCCGACCTTAAGAAATGGTTCAACAGGAAGGCGTAGAAACGTCACCCACTATCTGACGGGGCACGGGTGCTTATTAACAATACCCCGCTATAGGATAGACGTGATGTAAGCCACAGAATCTTCTTCTATCCCAGCTCTGAAAACGTTACGACAGATTCACCGGCGATAATGTCTCTAAAACATGACGGTGACTGACTTAACATTGCAACCACCTTCGTACGCTAGAGGATGAGTGCAAATAGGAGCAGGGTGTCATACTGGTGAAGAGCATAATGAGAAGGAAGAACGAGCTGGAAAAACAACAAGCTAGAAAGAAGATGGAATGGCGGTTGAAAATTAGACATAATAGACAACATTAGAAGCAAATATTTTTTTCGGTATATTTTTTTATTCATCAACTCATATTACAATCATGTGTAAGTAACGTGTTAACTTTCAGCCTAGAACAGCCCTGGTCTGCACCATTCAGCAAGCGATCCCAAATTGAGATCGCATTGCCCCGCTGAACGTCAATGGAAAGTCGTCTCTGGCGTAGGAACTGTGCGGCTCTCTGACCTCAGTAGTTATCTTCAAACGTTCGCCCAATTAGTAAATAGTCTCTCCGTCAAAGGGCCCGGTGGTCCCAAGGTCTCGAAAGCCACTGGGAAATCATTATAAACAAAGCGCAAATCAGCTTCATAGCGTTTGGTCTTCATGTTGGAAAGATAGATCTATACTACTAATTACTAAGTAAAGTTTTCGGGCTGACCCTCAGCCAAGATTTAACGTCCACGGAACTGTTTTTCACATTGCTTCATAGACGGACCCCCATACATACAAATGTGCAACGGTGGGGCTCGAACCCGCGCACCTATGTGTCTCCTCCGGTCGCGAGGCGCAGACTTAAACCACCACGCCACCTACCATTGCTACTATACTACTATTACTTCAGTGACAGCAATGACATATTAATAACAATAATCAAACTAAAGATACATTATTTTAAACACAGTAATAGTAGTACTGCAAGTCACAATAAGCGCCTGCTAGGCTCATTGGCTTAGCTGGTCTATTGTGAGTGTATGACATATACCTAATGTATTATTTGAAAATAATTTATATATATAGTTTATTGTTAGGTCAACAAAGCGCATAGAAAAATCTCCATTTTCAACAAAGTAAACGGAAGTAATGCTGATGAAAAGACTCAGTAATGAAAACGTAGAAGTGTAGTAGTAGTAGTAGTAATAAATTAGTTGTTGTTGAAGCAGTATTCGTTGTAGTAGTAGTGGCAGTAGTATCGGTAGTATTGATTCATCGATTTATCATTATCGATTTTTCTCTCAGCAGCAGCAGCAGGGCAGAGCAGGGTGGAGGATCGTGATGGTGATGATGATGATAATGTTGATGTTGATTATGATGATGATAATAGACGATGCTGATGGTTGATGTTGTTGATTCGCTTCAAGCGTCCATTCGTTGTCGGCGTTTACGGCACAACAAACAATCAAACAAGCAATCGTAGGCTGACTGCGATGATACTATTATATGTTATGTCTGCACATTGACGGTCACCACGGTTTGCCTATCGAGAAGCTCATTGCGGCTCAGTCGACCAACGTTCAGCAGTGTGATTTTAGTTGTTGTTTGTGTTGTTGTTGTTGTTGTTGTTTGCTGTTGTTGTTGTCGTCTGTCGTGTTGTTGTCGGTGTTGTTGTTGTCGTTGTCGTTGTTTCGTTTTTCTTTATTTTTATTATTTTTTTTATACTATTATAACTTAATTTCTTCTTGTTGTTAGCGCTGTTTGGACTAGTATATGTATAAGTAATATGATTGCTGTCGGAGTCGTTGCTTAGTGTTGTTCGTCATGTTGCTGATCATCGTTTACATTGTTTTTCTCTTGTTGTCGCTATTATTACGATGGTGATGATGATGATGACTGACGACGACGACAACGGTGATGATTGTTGTTGTTTTTATTGCTGCTGCTGCTGCTGCCGCAGCTGTGGTGTTGTTGCTTGCTGCTGCTGTTGTTGTTATTGTTGTTATCTGTCGTTTCATCGTTTGTCGGTGCAGCGTTTGAGCGTCCGGCTACCGTTAGTCGGTGGTAACGGTAACCGCGACGCTCAGAAAGTCCGTCGCTGATGACGCACACGGACTGACGGACAGACGAGAGACGAAGCATACTAGCATGCCAACGAATGGTCAGAGCGTAATCCCGTCACATTCTTCTCTTCATTCGCCTCGTTCATTAAAAAAAAAATCCTTCGGGGCTGACTCTCAGCCAAGATTAACGTCCATGGGACTGCTTTTTGCATTTGCTTCATAGACGAACCCCCATAAATACAAATGTGCCAACGGTGGGGCTCAAACCCGCGTACCTATGTGTCTCCTCCGGTCGCGAGGCGCAGACGCATGCCACCACGTTATCGGGTTCGACCGCCTCGTTCATTCATTTCACTGTATCTGATCCGCGGGTCTATACGTGGCTGTGTGGTGGAGGGTTTGTTGTCTGTTTTGATGGGGGCGCTGGGGGTAATCTTACGTGCGCTTTTAGCGCGTCGCTCAGCCTAGCCGTTCGTCCCGGCCGAGGAATGCCTCTTCCCCCCCCCGCCTTCCCTCTCTCCCTCTTTCTCCCGTGCTCCCTTTTCCTCCCGGTCCCCTCGTTTCTCTGCAGGCAGGTGGAACGCGTCTCTGCGCAGTTGCCTGCGTCGGTCGCGGCTGAGCAGCCAGAACATACGACCGACGGAACAGGCCCGTAGGCTTTTATCATTAAATCATTCGTCCTAGTAGTAGCTGAAGTAGTAGTAAAAGTAAAACCGGCAGTTAAGGTAGTTATATAGTAGGCAATAGTTAAGGTAGTTATATCGTAGTAATAAAGTGATGCGCGAAACGATGGTGGCTCACACTCTGTGCATGTACACGTGGTAGGGGTGGTGGTGGTGGTGGTGTCTGCATAGCAATACCAACAAGCAGCTCTACACAAATAGAACAACAAATACAACCCACAGACACAGTGTGCGTGCATGCTGCACCAGCAGCAGCAGCAGCAACCGCCGCCACACGCTTACTGAGTTGCAAACACATTTCAAGACGTCGAGACGCTTTTAAACGTAGCTTGGCGTCGCTAGGGCTTCTACTACTGCGACCAACGACTTGCGCCGCTCGGTTTCTTCCACCCACAACCTTCCTGCCGTCGACCCAGTAATGTTCCCGGCAGTGTTTCGATTGCGATACGATTTCCTGGTCATTGTTAACAGCGGCGGTCATTTGCCGTTTCCCTGCTAAAAGTTCTTCACCCCTGGTTTCATAATAAACATCGAATAACTAACTACTTTTCATTACTTCGCCGTTCACATGCCGCTGCTGCTACTGCTGCTGCTGCGTCAGTGTTCTAAGTGATATCGGCACGCCAGCGGTATTCAATCTGCTAATAAAGTTAATTAGCGCGTAGCTAGTTTTAGCGCACGTCCCTAACAAACATCCTGTTGTGAAATAATTAAATAAACGGATCAGACGGTGGATGACGCCATTTCGGGCATGTGGAGCTCCAAGCCTAATGCGTTTTTCTTTAGTGCGATCACAGCTCAAGAACTGCACTGCGCTGCAAAAGGTGTGAAATCAGATCTATTTGGAGCCGGGGTATGGCCTTGTCGTAAATCCTGAATAATACGAAACTCGTCTTGTTTTACACCCTCAGCGGGCATCGAGGCTGAAACTGGACACACAATGTTGCCCTGGTATACAGGGCGCTCCTGGAATCGACGACGTGTCGCCTATGGTACGGCAGACTCGGACTACTCAAACTCGACCAACTAGCACGATTAAATTTAGCCGAGTTTGCCCATAAGGTATTTAAACGGAAACCACGCAATTGCGAATTTGAATTCCAACTATGAAGGCCAACCTGAGGGTTTCCTGATTCAGGTTGACCTTAACGCAGCACTCTCTAGCCTGCATATTTCCAAAAGTATAGAACGAACTATTGCAGGACTCCCGACATACGGAGCGGGTCGGCGTTTTTAAAGACGTTTGATTATGGAACTTAACGCAGAGAACAATTGTTCTCAGCTTTTAAAATCTGTGAATTGTTGACATTGGAAAATGTGGAATTACTCTACGATCTGGGTATATAGTTTAAAAAACGTTGGTTATTATAGGTATGTATGTTTATAATAGTGTGCTTACACTTTATACAGATATGGCAGTCCTAAAACAATAGGTATTATAAAATGAAATAATACATTGACATACATTTAGCCAGAACGCCAGTTAAAAAGCATGCCAATAAAATGACTGATAAGCTGTATAATATATATATATATATATATATATATTTACAGAAGTATACTATCATAATAATATGTACTTATTTTAAGGTTTGGTAGAACTCGACAAGAGAATATTTTTCTCAATGGAAGAAGGGGACGGAAACGACATGTTTAGAAGCGAGGATGAAATTTATAAAAGTAGTTATTCTGTCTTTTTCTCCTACATAGTTGCGCCAAATCTACGCTTGCGGGAAAACCAGTCAACGCGTGAAGAAACCGATCATACCGGCGTGTTCTCGTAGCGAAAGGCGATAGCCAGATTAAGACAAGTCATAAGAAGTCGAGATGTTGATATGTCTTACGTTAACGCTTTTACGCGCAAAACCGTAAACATTTTCCATTACGACAAAAATGTACGTCCAAAAGATAACTCTCAGGCAATAGCAAATGTAATGCCATCATTTTCGTATTTTTGTACCAAAGTGATGGTGCTGCCTGACGTAGTTGCCGAGTAACTAAGTTTTTTTTACAGCCATATAAAAAGCGATGGCATACTCGTACATACTCGCATAGAGTGTATGAAAAAATTAGGTTCATATTTTGAGGCTTGGTAGAACGTCCTGAGCGTAAAAGTTTCAACGTAAAACACTAACAACTATGGCTGTCAAAAAATCTTAGATACTCGGCAACTACGTCACGCAGCACCATCACTTTCGTACGAAAAATGGTGGGCATTCAATTTGCTATTGTCTGAGAGTAGTATTTTGGTCCTAATGGCAAAATGTAACGGTTTTGCACGTACGTGCGTTAACGTACGACACAACAACACATCGACTTTTTATGTCTTTCCTTAATCTGGCTATTCGCCTTTCGCTACGTAAGCTAGCGAAGTGTGGTTCATTATGCAGAATTTTCCGCCGAACACGGCGGTATGATTGGTCCCTTCATGCATTGACTGATTCTGCCACAAACGTAGATTTTGCACAACTATGTAGGAGAAAAAAAGGCAGAATAACTACTTTTATAAATCTTATCCTCGCTTCTAAACAAGACGCTGTCCGCTCGTCCTTTCATTAGGAATTTTTTTTTCCCTACCTACCAAACTTTTGCAGGTATGCATATAACCATATTCAGAAACTAAGTCCTAGCTAATCGTAGGCAAATATAAGTGTAGTATATACAAAAGAGTCACGCGTTTGGCAATATGTCATTATGGATTGTTGTTAATCTTGAATATATATATATATACATCCGATAATCTGCCATCTGATATGACAGGTGAGCTGGCGTCTAAGATATGACAGTACAAAGTAGAATGGAATTTTCAAACGAAAGAAAAAGAAACATTGTCAATTTAATCTCGCGATTTGTCGAACAGATTTCATATGTATTACGCGCGTACGAACGTATCAGTTTCATCTCAGTTTTCCGTGACAGGACCGGCAAATATTTACTGTTGTTGTTATCATCGTTGCCGCTGTTGTTGCTGCTGCTGCTGCTTATGTGTTCGTCGAACAAAGATGCGGAGTCGGTGCCGCTAGTCAACCACCATTGTGGGCGGGTTGTTGGACTGGCGTATATCATGCGCGTCCGATCTCGATTCGATCGATCAGCTAGCTAGCCCACTTACTGCGTATCGGATGTGGCAGTGTTCGGGGCCAGTATCGCGCATGTTGTGGCTAATTCTCAAAAATTCTTCTGCGAGTGTAATAACGGCATGTCGGCGGCAATACGGAAGTGTTGTTGTTGTTGTCGTCGTCGTCGACTTATTACTTAGCTCCGACTGCTCACAGGCAGAAGAAACGGCCAGCAGGCGATGATGTTAAAAAAGCGATGACATGGTTAGATGACAGTTTAAACAGCTTTTCATCAATTGTAAATTGTATCGGGACGTGTTACAAGGCAACTCAGTGACAACGACCGAATTATAAGGGTAATGCTGACGCTGATAATCGTGATGATAACAACAAAGATACTAATAGTAATAATCATGAGCCTACAGCTTCTAACGTTGGAGCCACCTTCTACTCGATATCGTGGCCTGTTACTCCCAAAATGATTGGACAAGATCCAGCAGTCAAGAACATAATAGGGTTTCACGTATCCAAACATGGAGGCGCTTTATTATAGTAGTCCGGGAGCATTCGAACAGACTTCCCGCAGTCTTGGTCAAAACCGCCAGTCAGAGCTCCATCCACCGTATGCAGTCACCCACCAATCGCCTTACTGTATTAATCAAGCTGTTAATTCCTATGATACCTTACATTGCATTTCCTTTAGTTGATGTATTCCCTATTTCAAGCAGCATTTCAGTGTTCGAAGCGCGCGCACAATCCACGGAACTTGCGCGTTGAGGTGTGGCTAAGTTTATCCCTTCGTTAAGTGTCTCTCAAGGCGATTAAAGCTTTTGGTTCGATACGTCATGACATTTTTCTAAAGTATTCGCGGCATTTAGGTATGAATGATAATACGGTGGAATTGCTTGTTTCGTATATTTAGTGTAGATGCCTTTATGTCCGAATTGGATAAATGTTGTCGAAGTACAGGACTTAAACGTCTGGCATTTCTCAGGGCTCAGTTCCCGGTTTTTGCTTTGTGTTTAAACCAACATTGTCGGCACATTCCCGTGCAACTTTCGAAAATAATAATAAATGGTTACGCAATATTCCGCTAGATTTAGCCAAATCTGTAACAGCTCATGGTATCCCTCTTTAGGGGGGGGGGACCTAAGATTGTCGCCCCTGGTGGATCAAAAATCTGCAAAAAGTCGAGCGGCAGCTGCATGTTTGTCAGGCAATTACGCCCGTTTGATTTCCCTTGTTTTCTGTTCTGAGCGTTCTTGTATGGTAGTTTGGGGTGGTAAGTACAAGGCAGTTAGTTGAGGATGCAGTGGCAGCGTGGTCTAGTGGGGACTAGTGCGCTAGTCATGGTTGTCATCTACCGGGGTGTCGCCGGTTCGAGCCCTGTTGCTGATCGATTTTCTCTTTGAGCGATGCTCATTGAGAATAGATAATAAACCATACCGCTAAGAGTCACCGACCATGCTGCCACAAGGACTGTTGGGAAACCCTAGATATCTCAACATGTCCGGCCCTCGGCGCATTGACGAAATACATCCCGGTGAGTTCCAAGCCCGTAGAGGACGGAGGATAGTCCTGGAATTAAAAACACCCGCTTAAATGTTTTTTCTAGTTGAGGATACAAGAGAGGCTTGGCAGTTCGTGATCAAGCTCCGTCTCTCAGGGACGTGCTTCTTACGGCATAACTAGTGTAGTAGTCCTATTTAAAAAACCGCGTAGCCAAAATTATCTACAAGTGATCTATGGAAATGCACCCGAATGGTGAAATGTTTGATTGGTTTTTGCTGGGATGCCAGGTAGAAACCTAAGGAATAGTAGAAGTGCGATATAGCTATTGCCTGTGATTGCACAATATTTTACGACAGGGGCCTAGATTCTTAATGTGGAATGAGCGCTCGAGGAGAAAGCAAATAAATACTTTTTGCAAGGCAACTATTGAAGACGTCTGATTTAGCGAAACGACTTTAATTTTCTCAATGAAGCACGTGCTCAATTAACCAATAAATTACAATAGCAGATACAATAGGTGAAGAAGCCATTATATACGGCTGTCTCATGTTTCGTGCATCTGTGCACATTATAGCTGTTCACTAGTAACATCTTAAGACCTGCGGGCTCACACGACACCTCTGCACCTTCTTGCTTCTGAGCACGCTGACCTAGGCAGCACAATCAGTGGCGACTAGCGACCGGCACTACTCAGGAGCTGCACATCCGTATTGTGCAACTTTTGTATAGCCTGTAATAGTTTCACGTTTAAAGGGCACACTTAACATCTGCTATTTCCAAGATGCTACGCTTGAAGGTCTGCCTAGTGGTCGGCCGTGGTGATCGATCCTGCAGTGTAAGGCGGACCAGCATTCAACATACGAAAGGGGGCCGGCCCGTCCTTCATACCTTGTTCTTCCACTGCCGTTGACATTCTACACGGGAACGCATTCGTACGCATTTACATGGCTAAAAGGAGACAGGAAGCGCCTTCGACAGTATGTGTTAGCCCTTCTTAGTATATAACTGTAACTAGGCAAGTGGTGGTTTGAATGGCCATTGGATTTCGTTTAGAGGATGATGAGGTTCTATGACCGGCTGCTCATTTTACGGTCTTAATCCGTTACTGGATAACCTCTTCACGTAAGGCTAATACTGAAGTCGACCATTGAAGCTAACCAAAGAAGCTAAAAATCTTCTTGTTATATATAATATATATATATATATATATATAATATCGTCCTGTCGCTGGTTCAGGAGAGAGAGCGGAAGCCAAATCATAGGTTACGAAATACTCCCTGGAGTAGTCTATAACAAAACATTACAAGTTACTTGGTGTATAGATAGTCCTGATATAAAGGGTGAATGTGTACACACACTTATACAAGCACCTAAACCAATCATCAATCAATATAGTTCATGTTTATTGAACCTTACAAGTTTACGGGTCTCCCGTGAAGCGAGACGGACTTTCACATACACTCCTCTATGAAGAAGAGGCTTTTACACGACTGGCAAGCATGCATTCTCAGGCTGCGCTGTGCAGGCTGCAGATATAGCCTGGGATTATCAAAATTTACACTACATACTGCAACATGTCCTGCTTTGATTTGCCTTGAAGAATGAAGCGTATAATAGCGTCAGCGCGTCTGGGAATAAGACGTGTTATTGACCTATCCCCTGTCTGCTACGCTGCTTCATTGGTCCGATTTGGTTTTGCGGCAGTCTCGTTAATGGAGGAGGCAGTTCGACCACAAATTAGACATGAAACCAGTAAAGCACGGGACACTATCAGAACCATGCTGGATCCGGGCCCTTTAGAAGATTACCCCAGCTAATATAACCTAGATGAGCTTAAAAGCAGAAAAATGAGCTGAAAGATCTCAGAGGGGCTTGTTTTCCCGGGGAAACCGCGTCGCGTTCTTAGCGGGATAAGACAACGTCAGTGGGGGTTGGCTTAGAGCTTTACACTTGTCTCAGCTCGGCACCATGCTGAATCCCAATTCTTTCCGCATGATGTCAGCACTTAAAATAGGCGCTTCTGCCTACGAGCCATTTCTGTGCAAACAGTATGGAGAAATGGTAGATTCCGGTGGCCTACACCCTGAATTGCCTGAGAAGCGCCGATAGATCCTCCATATATAGTGAACTAAACAGTGTGATTATAAGTCTCTTAGGAAAGCCGGTATACCATCTTCACTTGAACCGAGAGGTTTAGTGACCGCTGGCGAAGCAAGACCTGATCGGGTGACCATTGCATTATGGTCACATGGGAAATCCTCAGCTTGGGGTGCAACGGTTATGTGCACAACCGCGACTTCCTATTTACATCACAGCTCGGTTGAGCCGGGGTAAGTAGCAAAGCACGCGGAAGCCAGAAATAAATACGCTGAATTGAAAACAAGATACGTTCTGGTGTCTATTGCCGCGGAGACACTAGAACCAGTCAACAAAGGAACCGAAGTATTTATCAAAGATTTAATTAAGCGAATTCAGGAGGTCAGGAGCGACCGAAAAGAAGATCAATTTCTAAGACAAGCGTTGTCTTTAGCCGTTTGTAGAGGGAACGCGGCATCTATTTTAGGCGCCATGGAGTAGAGTTATTCTTTCAAAGAGTTGCGATAACACGTTCAGACCTCCGAGCTAGGACATTTTTAACATGCAATATATATATATATATATATATATATATATATATATATATATATATATTAGTATGTGCCAACAATGGTGACTGATGATCTGTTACGGTTGCTTGAGTCAATCACGTCGACAATGAACAAAGATCGGCGTGAATTTTGGTCGAATCTATTGCAGGCAGAATCGCGTGCGTCAGTCTGCCATGAGAGACGTGCATCCCCCTCGCGTGACTCTCGCAGCTGGTGGCTATTGTATTACCACCTACTACCGCCATGGTCGTATGGTCGATTGTGTTGGCAGCCTTCATGTGAGCTAGGGAGAGAGATAGTTAGCGTTTCTTGCTTATGTCGCAATAGAGTTCGTGCGAAAAAAAACACGTATTGTAGTTCTGCCTTAGAGAGTTCGTCATTTGCATCGGTCGATACTATTTAGTGTGTCTTCGGGTTTGCTTTGTCTTCGTCGTCTTCCGCTTTAGTCTTTGGCTTAGCCTTAGCCATTCGTTTGCATACATACGTTTAGGATGAGGTCCAGTCTCAATCTAATGACGACATTCATCACACCCTCGTCACTGTAAATCAAGAAATATAATATTATATATTAAAAAAAAAGATTCTCTGTCGCGCCAATAAAGACGCCGACCGGTAATTCGTGCTGATGTGCGTGCTGCGAAATCGAAATCGAACATCGCTTGTATAACAGTTGGACCGGTGGTAATAGGTGGTAACTCGCACTGGCCTCAACGAAGCTTCATTAAAAAAAGCCAGTAGCGGAAACAGTGGCTCCGCTTACAAAAACAGCAGGATATATAGATAGATAGATGGATGGATGGATATTGAAACAGCAAGCATGCAAGTGTCTTCGTGGGGTCGGCGTCCGTCGTGGGAGTCCCGTCGCGTCGAGGCTCACGCAGGATGAGAGCCAATATTCGCAGGCGTTTCACAGGTTCTGTCTGGCCACACCACGCTCACCCTGCCAGTCCGCTCGCAGCCAGCGTTAATCTAACTAATGCGCATATTGCATGTTGATTCGACATCAAAAATACACACGGACACGCACATGCAGTAACGAGCCACTCATCGGCCTGTTTGCGTATCGTCTAGACGCCTAATGGTAACAGCAGCGGCATTAGCAACAACCGTTACAGCAACAACAACAATAACAACAATAAAGTTAGAAACAACGCATGGTGGCAATAAAAGCAGCAGTAACAGCAACAACAACAACAACGACAACGACGACATTAACCACAACAACCACAACAACAACAACAACAACAACCACAACCACAACCACAACAACAACAACGACGACGACGACGACAACAACAACAACCGGAACTGCTTAACGAATGACCATCGTTCGTTGAACGCACATAAATTCTTTGTGAGGTATAATATGCAATCGCCTTTGGCTCGCTCACGGTGGTGGTGATGTGACTATCACGTGATTACACACACGCACACAGTTTGAGGTAGTGCTCGATAAACTATAAAGATTACGAGCGCAAACGAGGCGCTCGTGGTCGACAAGGTACACACCTGCCACCCGCATATCCGATTCATCGGATCTAGAATAAAAAACATTTTTTAAGGAGGTTGTTTTTAATTCTAGACTATCCACCGTCCCCTACGGGCTTGAAACTTAACCTGAGGTATATGTTCAATGCACCGAGGGCCGGACATGTTAAGATATCTAGGGTTTCCTCAACAGTCCTTGTAGCAGCATGGCCGCTGACTCTCAGGCGGTATGGTTTATCATCTATTCTCAATGGGCATCGCTCAAAGAAAATTCGATCAACAACAGGGATAGATCGATCAACAAGAGGGAGTAGATGACAGCCATGACTAGCGCACTAGTCCCCTAGACCACACCGATTCTCTCGCCTCAGATCAGTCAGATCTGCCGGCTTCTGAGCTTCTGCTTACGAAGCTCAGCACTGTCAGCAGCGACGCGTTCTTCGTCTTGTTTGCAGCGGTACCCTCAGAACATTATACATCCCTGGTATGCGTCTCGCAAACCGGCTCTGAACGCGTTAAAGGCGGTTTAGGGGCTTGCCGGTAAGAGGGTACCCAATCGAGTAGACAGTATGTACAGCTCTATATAGCAGTCTTTCTTTATTTTCTTTCCTTGGACAGTGTGCTCTCTGAAGTTGAGGTCCCTGTCAAGGATTACACCGTGGTCGTTGTAGGTTACTACCCTGCGTATAGAAGCTCTGTTGATAATATAAACTGTATTTTCTTGTACACTGTTGGTAACTGCGCATTTTCGAATTGAAATCTTGTTTTTCTTTGCTCACATAGATATCGAATTGATTGCCACTTGCATAGGTATTCGATACCTGGCGTGTCGGAATATGTGGTACAGTCTAGAGTCGTCGGCAAAAATCTTGTATTTTACTGATCCGTTTTTAAATAAAAGTGTCAAATCCTGGTAAAATATCGCAGATAGAAGAGGGCTTAATCATTAACGCACCGGGCGGACGCGGCAGCGTATAGAGAGCTTCTGACTTTAGGCTGAAATCCGCTATCTTCTATGTCTTTAGGCTGAAATCCGTTATCTTCTATGTCCTTAGGCTGAAATCCGCTATTTTCCTACAGCAGTCTATAAAGCCAGGGCGTCCATTTCGACCCCAGTAAATCATTTTAAACTCTGGCAAGGGCGTTTGAAAGGTCAAAGTACGTGCAGTGAAGAATGTTGGAAATTATTTCGTGCAAGAACTCAGTCATGCGAAACTTCTAAACACGGGTGTCGATTGACTTCGCTCTTAAAAGTCCGTGTTAGTTGAAATCGAGTAGGCCGGCGGATAATAAAATATCGAAACCAGAATAAAAGAAAGACTATGCAATCTTAAGCTACTGGTCTGTAACTCTTATCTGCGACCTGTGACCCGTTTCTATAAATCTACTTTCGGAATGCTGAAGGTACCTTGTCGTTTTCGAATGGTCGGTTAAAAATGATTACGAGTGGTTGCGCAGACGTGTCAGCTTGTTTTCTTCAAAATCAGCAGCTTCGGAAATTGAAACTGGATATCCATTCACTAAATAGGGTTTCGGATGACCACTCTGAGCTCAGTATAAAACACCCAGGGTGTGCCTCGAGATTTTACGCAGACCAAAAACAACCTCATCATGTCTTTTTGCCGACGAATTTCTTAAAACCGTTGGAGTAAGCGATTAGCCAACTCGTCAAACAAATCAGAGGTAATAAGACCTACTAAAAATATTTGTTAAGATGTCAAGCGGTACGATTAGTAGACTCGTTAACCATGGCTCCTTTAACACTATAACAACTCTGCTCAGACGGTGTTCCTATTTATCTGTCGGTTCAATGCGACGTTTACCTCCTTCCGGCACGCGGCATACTGCGTGGAAGCCCATTTGCTAGCCACATATAAATGTGTTGGAAGTCTGCTTCAATGCTTGGCAATTAAGTTTCAAGAAGTGTATCGTGTCGGTGCAAAGTACGAGAAAGTGTAGTGATATGTTGCCTTTGATATTGACGAAAAATATGTACAAACCATCTATAGGTAGTTGTTTCAAAGTTTAGCAGAGTCCTAAAATTGCTACAGGAGCAGGCACCTCTTTCAGAACACGCTGAATTTTGCGTTGCTTAGTTGATCAACTAACCACAAACGGTTTTTATGTTCACAGTTTTCTGTTCATTCAACGGTCAGCTCTGATCCAAATACACATCTTTTGACGCCAGCGGCAAACAACGACAATTTATATTTAGATAGACAGACTAGGACAGTAATAGCAGTGACAACCACATGCAACCGGCGCTAACAACAATAGCAACAGCACTAACATTTCTCATAGAATAAAATTACATCAATAATGCGAGAGTGTTAAGGGTTTATTTTCCGCAAACGTCTGTAACTACAACAAAAAACTTGTGATTATAAATTACTCTTATCGTCAATAACAAAAATTAGAACAGCAACACACGAAGAGTCAAAGTTTTAGTATACATGTTACCATGTAAGCATTTTCAGTAGAATTAGCTATACTAATAATAAAAACAGCAATGGCAAAATGGCATACGGTAGTATGAGCTTGATTTACGAGGATATGAGCTATCACGGCTAGTCTTATGATTACGCCGATTACGAGAGTGGACGCCTATAATCGTATCTAGCAAAAAGTATTAGTTTAAACAACTTATTGGGGTTGATACGAACTCGACGTGTTTTGCCTATATAATACTGACGACAGCGGCTGCTTAGTTACAGAGACAGTGAGCCTCGCGTGAACTCTCCCCCGTGACATTTCATATACGACGAGCAACATAATTAAACGTCGCCGTGCCTTTGCCGGTTGGGTTTACAATTTCTGCAACGGTTCAACTAGATTTTATGTGTAAGGAGAGCCAACTAGGGTTTTCGAGTTGCTGGCTTACCAATAGGCGAAGCCAAATTAAAGTAAGTCGTTTCTGTATTGTGGGTGCCCGATGGCAGGTGCAATGGCGCAACTCTGTGAGTGTCGATAAAGGAAACTCAGTGAGCCCACTAGAAGTAGTTTCGTGAAAAGTCGTTTCGTCGGCAAATTAATAGTTTTCGTCGTCAGGCATCAATGACCTCACCGACGTCACGGGCTAAGTGACTGAACACGCAGAGGGAAGAAACAAATGTAAATGTTCCGGTCTAGAGAACAGCTATCTCTTTGTGGCGACATCTTTAGAGACCCATGGTTCAATCAGCACCGGCGCGACGATTGTTATTCGGTAACGGGCAAATCGAATAGAAACCGCAACAGGCATGAAGAGTGCAGTAACTACGATACGTTGTCGTTTGTAGGAGAAACGGCGCCTCTTTTTTTGGTGCGATGGGCTGATGAAGTAGGCTTTGATACGTTTGTTATACATCATAGGTTGCAATTTCACAAGTTTGAGCCACTAGAGGTGTCTGCTATATAGAGTGAAACATCACACTGCATACATGTAATAGTAGATATCATAATAACCATGCATACGTAATAAGGAATACCATATATTTGCACCGCCAATCGTATAGTTCGGTGACTGGTTGCGAGCCTATGTGTGTGTGTGAAAGAGTTATTGTCTAAATGCAACGGTATTTTTAAGGAAAGAAATCATGGAGACTGACACCCCATAACTACAAACAAAATCTATCTAGCAGGCGTGCATAGCGAGACTTACCACCATTTAAGGAAGAGACAATCATGGATGATAGACCAAATAACTTACAACTGCATATAAAGTTCATTAGTAGGCGTGCATAGGATGACTAACCCTTGAACAAATTTTGGATGACGTCCTGCGAGAGCTCGTCCCAAGCCATCACAATTGCTTTTTTTAGTTCTACCTGGTTCGAAAATTGTTTTTCGTCGGTGTAAACCTTTCGGGCGAGCCAGCCCCATACATTCTCGATAATATTAAGATTAGGTGAGACTGCAGGCCAGCGTAGGACCTCAATGTGGCGTTGTTCGAACCAGCTTTCGATCAACTTAGCAGTGTGAATCGGGGCATTATCGTGTTGAAAAACAAAGTCGGGTCCTCCCATCAGCTCAAAATGTGCGGATTGCTCTTCTAGTAGATCCCTATAGCGCGTCGAATTAACACAACCGTCTAAAAACACAATCGGCGACCTTGTATAATACCCGACAGCGGCCCAGATCATCACCGAACCGCCACCTGAGTGCCGTTTTGACAAAAATCGTTCTTCCTTGCATCGTGGAAATAATAGTTAAATCCATCCGGTCCATCACAATTGAACTTTTTTTCATCCGAAAAGAGCACTCGGTGCCATTCAGTGGTCCATGGCATCGTAACCTGGGCAAAGTCGAGACGAGCTTTCTGATGCTCAGCGGTCAATCGTGGTTCTCTCTTAAGTTTTTTTCTCGTGAGCCAAAGTGTCTTCCTGAGGAGGTTTTGCACATTTCGCACGTTCGTTTGCACGTCGGCCGCCGCCGCAATTGCCTTTGCCGAGAGCGCAGAGTTCGAGGCTATCTTCAAAATTGCGCGCTTGTTTCGTCCCGACATGGCATTTGGACGCCCCAGACTCTTTTTTACGCCGTATTTTTCACCCAAATTCACGAAGTTGTTCACTACTTGGCGAAAACGCCCCAATCGACGGGAAATTTCCCGATTAGAGAGGCCGACATCCTTATAAGCCTTGATTTGGGTCTTTTCGTCACTCGTGAGACGCCGACCCAAACCCATCGTTTCAGCACAGAAAAATTCTGGTAAGAGGTCTGCTTTCGTTTCCGTCGAGCCGTGAAATGAGCCCAAACGTTTAATACCGGTATGATAGAGCGGACCAAATATAAATGAAATAATACACATGGGATGCTACCTATATATATATATATATATTATAATGAAAAATAACAAATAGGGCACCAAACGGGAAGGGGGATGGCTAAATGCTAGAAAGTGGCGTCGGTCGGAGGGGTAGTTCAAGGTGCGAAATCGACGGATTTGGCGACAACGAGAACACCCATAACGATCATAACGAACGTCACTATCATTGCGGATCGTCTTGCCTGTTCGACTGAAGAAAGCCCTCCCTGCAGGCCAGAGACAGACGGAGCGCTCTTAGCCTAGAGTGAAGACAGACGAACTAAACGGGCGATAGGCAACAAAAAGGCCTTTCGCATTTTTGCTGCCTTAGTTTCTCTCGTTTTTCCTTCGCAGTCTTCTTTGACCAGCATCATCGTTCCGTTCCCACGTCGAACCGTGGCGTGTTTTTCGTCTTAAATGGTCACGATATTCAAGCCGCCGCCGCCGAGTCGTCGATTGTAGCGAGACGCGCTTTTGGCTAATAGCAGCCAGCCGGCCCGGCCAACATGGCTATGGCGGCCACGGTGACCGTCCGACGAAGCACTCACAAACTTCTTGCGTCGTCGTGTTGTTTTTGCTACTACCGCCGCCGGAAGTTAGACTTTCGTGTGGCAGAAAGAAGATGGACGCAGCAGAAGGGCGGACGGGGGCAAGTGGGGCGTTAACGCATCAATTACGCCTCAAGAACTTGTTTAACGCGTCATAATCAACAGATCATAAACTACTTACAGCTGGCGCTGCTACTACAGCAGCAGTCGATGCCGCTATCACTGCCTCAGGAAGAACGGCTACACTTTTTCTTAGCTGTGTGCTTTCGCTAATATTCATTCGCGAATTCGGGATAGCGCTGATAAGCTCATCCAGATAGATCCAGCCCCGGAGGGTTTGCACCCCTTCTTCCCGCCACGATGCATTTGCGGCGTGCGCTGGCGTGCTTAGCTTGGTAGTGCTCTTGATATAGTGGTAATCGTTGTGACTACCATTATCACTAGGAGCAGATAAAAACCAAAACGCGTGTATAGTATATGTTTGCTGAATCGGTACGTTTAATATGCGTTGTACTCCATCACGCTCCAAATGTCGGTGTTCAACGGTAAATTCAGCATCCGATGTTAAGCATGAGAATGAATTTGACTGTCTAAGCCTATAGGCTTGTATCGTACAGCGATAAGCATGCTTCAACTAAAAAAAGAGATGTTATTGCGGGACCAATGACCTAAGTATCTGGTCATTTTCTAAGGCTACTGAATATACATTGAAACGGATTATTACAAATAAATAATATTTGTTAAAAATGTAATTTGAAGCTAAAAAGAACATAACCAAGATATTATTTCGCAAAAGCTTTGCAAAAAAAAGAAAACCGTGAAATCGTTCACTGGTGCTTTCTTGAATTGAAGCAATTTTCTTTTGAGTGGTATCTCCTTACTTTTGCCTAGCCAGTTCATGAACAGCATTTACTAACAAGGTGTATCAAGGTGATCATGTAACTACAGCAAACAGTTAGCTGTAAACTGCTGCACAGCAGACATTTCTCGTCTTTTCCAGTAGCGTTGATGAGATAAGGGCAAGCCGACCTAGTTTAATACTGAACAAGTACGGCCAGATAGGCGGCTTTTACACATGTATGAATGTGTATTACAGATGGCTGATCAATACGAAATACCTTGCCCGAAGAGTATTTT
Organism: Dermanyssus gallinae; assembly: GCA_003439945.1. Lineage (NCBI taxonomy): Eukaryota > Metazoa > Arthropoda > Arachnida > Mesostigmata > Dermanyssidae > Dermanyssus > Dermanyssus gallinae. The sequence goes on from QVRM01006412.1 coordinate 20,511, forward strand.
AATGAACTAGTAAATGTATGGAAAAAAAAACACGCATGTCAATAAGCATGGTAGTAACACTTACATTCAGGTTGTGATAGAAGTAAATGGTATCATTAACCCTGCATTTTCCTGAGCAGTAATTACTTCGTAATTAAGCAAATAGCTGAGCAGTACAATTCTCAGTACAAATCAATGTAAATATGCGTACTTTTGAGATGTGTAAGTAGTCATCAGTTGCGAAGCTTTAGTCGAGCGCCTGTAAAAAGACAGTAATTGTGGCTTTTTGGTTAAATAAATAATCGTAGCCAAGTATTGCACCGGCCTTCGCTAGAAAATGAACAAAGTATAAAATTTTATCGTCAGCACCAAGTTTGTTTGTTTTGATGTTCTATATATTTGATGTACTAAGTTTAAACATATATGTATTGTCCGTATTACATAAGCGAAGTATATTTTAAACATTTCTTCCATTTTGAGCATTGGTAGTTGTTTGTGTGTAATACATACATTTTAAAAAACTGTATGCCTCTATTTTAGTAAATAATGGCAGTATTAATTAATATAACTATGAGAATTACATATAATCATTAAATGACAAAATTATTATATATTTGAATATTCATGCAAAGTCCTGCTTGTTTACGGTGGGCCACACCCGGGTGCTACATACGTATGGCCCAGTTAATAACGTAATAGGATAATGGGCTTTATGATGGGTGGTTTTCAGTTATATGGAGGTTCACAGCTCCTGATAAGACGTTGTGTCTGTGTGTGTGTGTGATCCTCTTGTGTTTATGGTTGATGTTGGGTGGGAGAGACTGAGTAGGCTGGGATAAATTCCCATTAAGATTCGTTTGATCTCAGTAACGACAGGCATCTTTTGCTACAGATGTTAGGACAGAAACGACAATTCTACGTACTTATAACACAAGAGCTCCCATGGTGGATATCCCCATATCACTTGCAAGGCTCTTTACGAATGGTGTGACGGACATATAAACGTATAAGTCATTCCAAATATCTGAGTTGCGTAGGTCAGATAACTATGCATGAAGGCGTAGTACATGGCAAACAGACAGTTCATGCGACGAGTCGCTTGCCCTATAAACAAACGAACGGCGGTCTCGGGCATTGCGCACTGCATGAGATGAATAAGCTCTGGTTGGAGAGCAGGGAGCCAATGTCTTTTTAATGTTATCATGAAACTTCTGATTACTTTCAGCTGAGTTCTCTCACAGAAACCTCGTTAGCTCACATGCATCTCCCGTAATCTCTTGAATGCAATTAGCAAAAAAAATTACAAAAGTCAGTTTATATACTGTTGGGTCTCTGGATCTCTATAGCACTAAGTACGAAACTCAATTTCCTAGCCAGTTCAGAACATTTACTCATTTTACACGGTTTTCACGGGTGCCGCTACCCATCCTGGCTCCATTGAACTGCCGCCTGGCATGAGACCGTCACGTCCCACGCTAAGCAATTTCTATATATCCATAATTGCACAGTTATTCTATCAGGTATTGCTTCGTCGGTAGCTGTCAAACCTATCGGTCCCGGTGTAGATGGTATAGCGCCCTCCTAAGAGCACTTTGGATCGCACCGTGAGGCTGTTGTTGAGTTCTGCATGTCTGGGGAACCTACCGAAGCTTTTGAGGCAACCTAATAGGTATAGATGATAAGGTCAATAGCCTTGTCATCCCGAGGTTACCCTCGCGTATTTAGAGAGACTTGCTTTTATCCAGGTGTGTTCCCTTGCCCCGCCCCGCTACCCTCCAGACCGAAGCGCACAAGAGCGTTCTCCACGGGTGTCGATAGTAATGCCGCTGGGGAATGAGGAGGAATCTAGGTTTAGTAAGTTTGTGAGCCCCGCACTAGCCGTTGCTTTCTGTCGACGACGCATTATGCATTGCAGAAGTAATTAAACTATAAGTAATTACAAATAATTAAGCAAAGCTGTTCCCTGTAAATTAGTGTTTACAACTTTACTTAGTGTACTTTGGCTACCTCCGTCGTAGGCATTTAGTCTTTCTGAGTATAACGAGGCGGTAAATGATAGTAAAGTGTCGCTGAATCTTGACGATCCGAGACTGTATCTCCATACGTAGAATGCGTCCGTACTTACTTAAATTTCTTCCTCACAATCTTGGGGCCAACGGCCGAGCGTGAGGATTTTACATCTCAACTTGCATTTAACGCTAAACTCCGTCTTCTTGAAAGTATAGGCCTTAACTTAAGCATGCCGCAACCAGATCAGCTGGTCTCCCTTTATACCATATTTACCACACGTTAAACTGACTCTATAACTAGGATACTAGAATTTATCTGCCTAATCTAAATAGGGCCAGGCCTAACGCGTCACCCTGCTGGAATAAAAAACATTTTTACGGAGGTTGTTTTTAATTCTAGACCATCTTCCGTCCCCACACGGGCTTGGTCTTTATCCCAAGAGATACTTCAAGATACCGAGAATCGTACATGTTGAGATATCTAGGGTTTTCCCTACAGTCCTTGTGACCGCATGGCCGCTGACTCTCAGTGCTACATATATGGTTTATCATCTATTCTCAATGAGCATCGCTCAAAGAAAATTCGATCAACAACAGGGATCAAACCGACGACAACACTACCCGGTAGATGACAACCATGACTTGCGCACTAGCCCCGTAGGACCAACACTGCAGGACGCCTGCCTCCGATGTATCTGATTTTGTACCCCATGGTAGAAGTACGGCCTTCCCATAGCCGTTTTTCTATTATTATTATTATTATTATTATTATTATTATTATTATTATTATTATTATTATTATTATTATTATTATTATTATTATTATTATTATTATTTATTCAATTTTTCAGTATTTCCCTACAATTGTGGGACCCAAACGTGTACCCGCGTAGGCCTTCTCAATCCATAGAGCCGATGATAGCGGCGGCGTTTCCCCTACACACTGCGAGCGAGAGTTGCTGACGCAGAAACTCGCCCTCGCGCTGGTCACCCGTGTTAGCACTAATTTTGACACCTAGGTCTTTGAGGAGGATACTTGTGCTCTTGCTGATCGGGCCCATCGTTTCCATGGCGACGGGTACGAAGTGATATCTCCTCCCCAAATCAGAGTATTTGCGTTTCTTTGCGATCTCGGCATGTTCAGCAACCCACCCTGACCTGATGGCGCTGTGCATCAGGTATGACGGAGCCACTGTACATGATACCGTGGCATCCCATACCAGGCATTTGCCGTTGGACCATGGCGGGATGGTGACGCCGTTATTATTATTATTATTGTTATTATTATTATTATTATTATTATTATTATTATTATTATTATTATTATTATTACTGTTTTTATTAGTTCTTAATTCATACAGTCGTGTTCAATAAACTGTTTTTTACTGTTATTTACATGTTTATCAGTTAATTTTGTGGCTGCCTATGGCGCTTATAATTGACGCCACGCTGCCTCTGCAAACGGCTAATGCCTGTTTCAGAAATATCATTTCGCGTCGGTAATAAGTAATATTTTATTCTCGCTTTATGTTATTATTTAATTGAAACAATTTTAAAGACCGTTTGCCAAATGAAATGTGGAGTCTTGTGCCGGCAATCGTCAACGGTTAGTCGTATATAAGATTCACCGGGCAGATGTTCTCGGTATGCTGGTTTAACTTACAACGAGAAGTGTAGGACATCTGACTAGCACTTGTTAGATACAGGCATCAATTGACCTGGAACGTGTTCAACTTTAGTGTTTGTTGTTTGTGCGTGTATCGGGCTCCATACAGATTCCTCCCTTCCGCACCGGCGTTCTCGGCATTGGTGAGGTCCGTGCAACACTCGTTGACTAAAGTTCCTTCCGAGGTCCGATTCACCGGCAACCGCGAGGCTAATTAGCTTTTGTAAAGTGTTCTAACCATTAGTGATGGATTCTCTGTAAGAAACTCAATCTCCATGATCTCACTATTGAAGCCATGGTATTTGTAAATCTCGCTTTGCAGTGCCGGTGCGATTCCTCGGCACCACACGAAATCAGCAAATCAGCTCGGCCTTCTCCCTCTCCTCTAAGTCTTATATAAATGCCTGAGGATTAGAAGATTTGCTTTAGTGCAAGTGGGACTTGACCTAAACAGCCCTTTGTTATTTTATGGTCGCAGTGGCGGAGGTTGTACATGCATGTTTTATTATTTTAAGTCTGCGTTTTTAGTTTGGGGTACTCTTTTAACTGCTCTAACTACGTGTGATCTTTTTGACGAATAGCTGCCTCTGCGACTACAGCTTTTACTATAAAGGTTTGATATAAAAGCAAAGCTTACTGCTTAAGAACCTGCATGGAGAGGAGTAGAACTTGATATGTGTACTTCATTCGCTTTATATATTGACTTTAAAGCTTTTATATCGCGATATCACGTTTACACCGAAGAATGCCATACCATTACGCAGCAGCATCAGGCGCAAGAATTCCGAATTGCCTTGCACATGCGGACCATCTTGGGCGAGTATGCTTTTGAATTGAGTCTGAGT
>QVRM01006413.1:0-49666 GCA_003439945.1 Dermanyssus gallinae
AATGTGCACGCTACCCGAGAGGGCTGTGTCTATTGTTGCATCCAGGTATCGGGCATGACATGTTACGCCCAGGCCGCAATGTGATCGTGGAATGATTTATGGCTTTCTCTGTCGCTTGTTTCCCTGGACTCTCGCTTTTTATTGTTTTCTTTTTGTTTGCTAGATTGCACCGATTTGTTGGCGAGGAATGGTAGTTGATTTCGAATTTATATTTGCTAGAACAGCTTATTGCAGTCAGCCTACAGCGTCAGTTGGTCGGTCGGTGTTAGCATAACTCGTACATGCACCACACGCTTCAGTGAATCCTGCCCTCTTTCCTCGGCCTTCATTGCAGCATCAGCTTCAATCGGAGGTATCGGTGTTGCGTTATTTACTGCGCCTACTGGTTATACTTGTTGCTATGCAAGGAACTACGTGATTTTAGGCCAGAAGCTTGACTTGTAACTTCCGCTGTCTTCTGCCATTTAGTCTATTCTCGATCGATCTGGGCGGCTTATCTAGACACCGCTGCCATAGAGACGCGCGGCACGGAGGCTGCTTTGCCACCAGCTGCCACCGATTCAGGAGGAAATCCGTCTGCACTCGGTGAGAATCAGCCAGCTGCACAAGCTGCAAGAAAGCGCGCAATTGTACAATTACGTGATTCTTGTCATTTAACAGTACGCCTGTGCTGCTGCACCACCATGAACGCTGTAAAAGACGGCGAAAAACGGACTAAATCGCGTTGAAATCGCGGAATGTTGTATCGCGCCGGAATCAAGTCCACAGTTTGTAGTATCACAACCGACAGGACATATCCTCTACTTCGTTCCGCCGAGTTGACGTGTGCTTTTCCAGGTACATATGCTGGGTCAACAGGAGTGCAATTATTATTTTATATGTATATATACCTTCAAAGCAGCAACATGGTCACAAAGTGTACGCGCTGCTACTCGACCTGTAATGCTAGGTAGGCATCTATATATATATATATATATATATATATATCCACAGCATCTGCACAGAACTATTCGACTCGTTGTGCTCGGTCTGAACGATTAGTCCAGTAGAAGTTTTCTATGGGCAAAATGCGACCAACTATTTTGAGAGGCTAGGGAAGGAACAGAGAGAGAGAGAAACAGAGCAGGAAATGGGCAAAGAGAGAGAGAGAGAGAGAGAGATACAGACAGAGAGAGAAAGAGGGATCACGATTCCACAATACTGGGAGGTGACGAAATCGCGCCGAGGTTTGCCGAGAAGAAGAGATAGCTAGGTTGCCGAGGTTGAACGAGCAAGATAAGAAGGCGGAGGAGGAGCAGCACCTACACACCAACTTGTCGAAAGTGTTTGTAGCTACAAAGTGGTCCCTGCACTGCCTTATCCCTGCCGTACCCGCCTGCTGCACTCCCTTGCTAAGAGCGTCGGCATGCTAATTATCGCCGCCGCCGCCGCTGCCTGGTAGCAACAGAAATCGCAGCCGTCGAGTCGGGCGTTGTGTCGAGGCAAACTGTGATGTGTGTGGGGGGAACGAGCGACACGGCTGGAACTGACTGGGTTAGGAGGTAAGGCCAAGTAAACCGATACAAGCTTGCCTAGCTATTTGGGGGTTACTTCTGAGGTGGCGGGGGAGGGGGGACGGGGGGCGGGAAGCACGGACCGAGGAGAAGCAGCGTGCACAACGCTGCACGTTGAGTGTGCAGAAGCTGTTGCTGCTCGAATATATATGCCTGGAACAGAACAACACAGCAACAGATGGGCAGTCAGATTGGGCTTCTGCAGCGACAACAACGACGTTGTCAACGAAAACAACATTGTCGCCGCCGTCGTTGTTGATATTGTTAGTGTTGTTCTTGTTGTCGTTGTCGTCGTCGTCGTCGAGGTCGCTGCAAAACCAGTCAGCGTAGTGGAATGCAGTCGAACAGCGGCAGTGGGAGGGCCGTCCATGGACTAGAGAAGTCAAGGGGGGGGTGGTGGCGGTAGGACAACCGTCGTCGCTTTAAACGACGAATTCTGCTGCTGCTGCTGCTGCAACAGTTAGCCTACACTGCACACACTAGGCAACATAAGCTGTCATAGGCAGAAGAAGGTCGTCGTGTGCTGGGGGTGCAGCCCCAATGTTGCCGGTGGCGCCTTGTATAACGTGCGTGTTCGATCTCGATGCGCTATGCTATGCAGCACGTAGCACGCACGGAGACGACGGGTACGATAATGACAACAACAGCAATAACAGGAGCCGCAACAACAATAACAGAAGCCGCAACAACAATAACAGAAGCCGCTCCAACAACAGCAGCAACAACGACGACGACGACAACGACAACAACAACGGCGGGCGTGGCCCCGGAGGTCACCGGGGCACCGATGCCGATGAGGGTGGGCAGTCTGGTGCACCGGTCCACCGGCAGATTGCCAGTTTCTCATGCCGTTAGCGGATACGAAAACAAGGAAGACCGACCGCCGAAAAGCGACGGCGGTCACCAACAATATGCCTACGGCAGTAACAACAACAACAACATTAACATCATCAATAACAACATCATCAACAACAACAACAACAGCAACATAAACAACAACATGATGAACTAACCTACAACCTGTCTAATGGCTAGCACCCACGCAACCTGCACATAAGTTCAGAACGGAAAGTTGCAGTTCTGCGTCCGGCACCTAGCGTACATCGATCGGGCTCCAGTACAATTTCACAACAGTACAATTTCCACCAACAACGCATGGCAACATGTGCCCGCCGGTTGACGCGACGTGGTGTTGGACGACCATGCACCAGGCATAGGTAGGCTATATGGGCTCCGCTTGAATTGATTGGGCAGGAATGGCCTGCTTTCGTTAGCTACTGGTTGGCCTAGACGTTAGGCGGACAAAAAGCGCACTAGAGAAAGACATGCCTAGACAAATTTGTTTCAACGTTTTAGGCTGTTGTCTACACTCGTGTCTCCAATACATATACAAATATACATATATATATTTTTATACACAAATATATATATATATATATAGATATATATATATATATATATATATATATATATATATATATATATATATAAAAACACGTGAATTCAATGGGGGACATAGCTCCTGGGACGTATTTACATTACAATTACAATACATTTTGGCTGGCGGTAGCATTGTGGTCGCTTTCTAGAGACTGGCGCTGCTGCTGCTGGCGAAAGCGGCTTATTCTGGAAGTCTCCCGGCCAGGCGTTGTGGTCGAAGATTCGCCTTGCATATCGCCCACATTACATCGACATACGGCAGTGTTTCCTGGCGGCAATTTGCTTGCTGCACACCTACTGCGCAATACGCGTACACTGGGCGTAGGCCGAGGACTGTCTGCATGTATAACAATAATAATAATAATAATAATACTACTACTACTTCTGCAAACAGCAACATTCCTGCTTCGTTGGAAAGGTTATCTCTTCGAACATACAGAGAACAAAAGAGAGACAGAGACAGAGAGAGAGAGAGGGCAGGCAGAAGAGAGAGAAGAGGGAAGCAGAGGGAGTGACGGGGTATTTCCGTCACTGCAGTGCACTGCGACGAAATTACGCATATGAATTTCGGCAGCCGGGGGGGCGGGAGGCAACATTGTTCGTCCACGCGACTACCAGTGAATGGTGGCATAATACAGCTGCAGGTTGCAACAGCGCCGACTCGGCTGACTCGGTTCAAATATCTTGGCTTTTTATATAACCCCATTTGCCTCGTGTTGTCGCTTTTGTTGTTGTTGTTGCTGTCGTCATCGTTGTCGGTATTGTTGTTGTTGCTGTTGTTGTTGCTATCGTCGTTGCTGTTGTTGTGGTTGTTGTTAGTAGCAGTGATTGATTTCGTTTACTGAGAAATGCTCATCTGTCGTTACGACTCTGATAGCCTACTAACTAAATAGCGATGCTATAGACGACTTGCGCATGCAGGCAAAAACGGAGGCCTATATACAACTACGCACACACGTTCACTACGATGCCGACGTAGTACACAGGTATAAAAAACGACTCTATATTTGTTTATTTTGTGGTTGTGTGCTTCACTGCTTCCTCTACATAGATGTCGTATAGCAAGTCGTGAGAAGCGTATGTTTTGTTGTATCCTATATATATATATATATATATATTGTTTTAGCTAATTAATTAGTTTACATATGATGCGTCAAATCGATTAGGACTCCCAGAGCCGGGGAACATTAATTAGCAATTAGTATATAGGCAGAAACGGTGTACAGCTAGTTTGATTAAAGTGAACTGTTTGATCGGAACCTTGCAACGGGGTATATAATCGAACGTGTCTTAAAGAAAATACTGTGCGACGCTTCGTGGCGCATATGTGGTATTTGTTTGTGTAAGGTGTTTTTACACCTACAAGTATGTCATGTGTTTGTTGAAATTGTGTTTGATTGAATTCGCACGAAAACGGTTTGCACATCAATCATATTTTTGAATACATTTCGTTTACTTGGTATATTAAATTATTCTGTTATTCTATACACACAACGTGACATCAATCGTTTCTGCAGGTAAATTACTTCATTGAATAGCGCCAATGTTGTGGGATCACTTAACGGTTAGGGAGATCAAAAACCAAGACATCTTAAATCTACCGGCAGAAAAAGAGCTAAGTCACTTTCCATGACGCAACGTTCTGAAATAGGAAATATTGTATTGCCCATCCCCACACTAAGCACAGGATAGCTTTGAAGAGCGGCTTTCCAAACACGAACGAATTGATCACTAAATTGTTGCCATTGACGGTATAGCGTTCTGGAAATATCTCAAAGTACACAACTTTCCTGACAGCTCACACGGTGCACAGCATACATACATTACTTGTAGAAGCAACTAATTAAGTGGAAAAACTACATTATATATATATATATATATATATATATACACAGTATATTTGAAAGAAGAGCCTTAGAGAGGGCCCTTAGCGAAACGCGTGGCTTTTTTCGATGCCAAAAACGTAGACGCACCAACCTTCTGACGACTACTTTCAAATATGTGAGTATAAGTATGTATGTATGTATGCATGCGTGGCCTGTGATATCAGTATGCACATTTAAATTGGCCTATCCTGCCACTACGGGCCATCCGATGGTTGATGCGGCATCTTGATTGCATTGAGGGGTTCCGACCCGACGTCAATGCTGCCTGACATCGCCTGCCCGCCCGTCCGCCCGCTCCTCGAGACGTGAATGAGAAATGCAAGCGCGTTCCCCGAAGGGCAATCGAGGGTCGCCTTACCTCGTCTACCCAGATCACAATCATCATCATCATCATTGTCATATCTGCTATTGTCATCGTTCTCATCTAGCTCACAACTAGAGTGCCCCATGCCACTGTGCAACCAGCTTTAGTTGTGGGGCGGCGCTACTGAGATGCGAGAATCGTCTGCACGGCGGCAGACCTCGCTCGGTTGTTGCTCGGCAGTTGTGTAGCGTTGGCTCGCGTCAACAGCAGCCAAGAGAAGGAGAAGGGGGGAGCCTGAGAGAAAAGACCCACTCTAAGCGAGTCCTCAGCTCAAGCAGCAGCAGCAACCTGCGTGTGCTGTCATCATATTTGAGGACGACGCTTTGCGGGCCACACGCACTTACGGTGTCGGCGAGACAAACAGCAATTCATAGGTAACTTTCACGATCTTCGTAAACTTTGTGGAATGATGCACGCGAGATTGAACCCCCCACCCACACCCCACACCCCACACCGCCTGCCTGCAATGATAGTAGTTCTCAGTTCAAATTGGCCAGATAAATTTCTAATGAAGTCAGCTGGCACGCCGGCACACATCGGCAAGTCAAACAAAGCATTTGTCTGATCAGGTGGGTGCTTGGATTGTATTATTATTATTGATGTCGAACTGGTCGTTTTTGGAGTAATTTTGAGCAACGTGAATTTTGCGTCCTGTCGTCGCACTGACAGTCTGAATGACATCACTACCATCGCCATCTGTAAAGTATCGACAACCCATGTTTAGATTAGCGATGCCATAGTATACCCTAGAACAACTTGTGATAATGACGAAAACGATGATAAGCATGAATTTAATTTTTGTATTACTTTTTGCCCTCAAGACCCTTTTGTTTCGTGTTTTTCGTTTGCTACTCATACGTGCCTTCCAGCTCATCGCAGTTTTTAAGCTAGCTGTCTGATCCACCGGCAAGAGTATGCTACTGCCCGCGGAAACCAAATCGACTCTCTACGGCTCCTCCGGTTGAATTCTCTCAGATTCTAGATGTCACTGGCCTCGTCAGAACTAATCTAATCAGGCGAGTTTGCGGCCGTCGTGTTCGAGCCCGTCTGGGCGAGAACAAAAAACTTGGTGCACCATCTTTCATAAGACACTCAGTGAGGAAATGCTGCGGCTGTGTGATGAACGCAATGCTCGCTAGCAATTCATAGAATTCATGACAATAGCACAGGCACTGTTCGCTAGCCCAGACGATGAGCAAAGACAGTGTAACAACTGATGGTGTTTAGATCATCAGTTGATGATTAAAGTGATATGCCTCTAGTGGCATTGATGGGTCATCGCAGTTGGGGTGACGTCGAGGGAGCTACCCGTGGAAGCCGCTATGCTGAGCCTTATCAGCTCCCCGCCTCGGTGAAGCGTAAACGTGAACTGCCCACACATTGGTGCTGACAACGTCAATGTAAACTAGAAGGCCTCACTGGACTAGAAGCGTGGACTACGCGAACGAGCAAGGCGATTGGGAATACTCACCTCGACTGTAGGGCAACGTTTAGGAGAAAGCCATCGACTATTGTTGGGGGGGGAGGGGAGCGACAGTCAACGCCACGGGGGTTTACCTAGAAAGCAGAAAAAAAAGCCGAATAAGTAGAAGAAGAGCGGATTCAAATGTTGTTTGCTTTTCGACTCCCGCCGGACTTTTGGCCGCTCTTATCCGGCCGCCGGCCAGCCAACCAGCCAGCTTGCTCCTGTCCCGAACGCGAATCATCGGGCCAGAGAGTGTGGATGTCCGCGACCCGTGAGAGCGGGCTACGCACGTTCTGTGCGACCTGGTCTTACGGATAAATCGTTGGATCGACGGGTCGGGAAAGAACCCCAGGTTTCCCCTTCTGTTCCGGCAGAGCAGAAAGGCTGAGACGTTCGAACGGAACTGGGGCACTCAGTCCAACAGAACGACGGTGGCGCACGATAGTTCCGACAGTTGCTGCAGCAAATACTGTTTACAGAGAAAATAACCGACGTAATATCGAAGAAAATCGTGAGTAATTTTAATACAAGTAAAGCGGCGGCCAGTAGTCGTAGTCGTAGTCGCATAGCTGCAGTCTGCGTATATTGGCTTACTCATCGACGCTCATCGACGCGTCCAGAGGGACGCACACAGGCGACGCCCGTCGGAATCGCGGTAGCTTATGATTTACTACTAGCTGGAATTTTCTGGCTGGAACCAAACCTCATAGCACATATGGCCGTTCTTGTTTTTTCATTTCGTTCCTTTTCGATCCTCAGCAGCCGCAGCAGTAGCGGTAGCGGAAGGACCGCTGGCAGGGCTAGTTGTGGGGTATTCGAACGAGGTCAATAATTTCGATCAAATTGACGCAATTAAGGTGGGTGGCCCAATATGCAGATGGCACAGTAGTGTGTGATCTGCCGCGGCGAGTTTATGCAATTATCATCCAAGGTGCGAAACCGATTTCTGAGGCTCTCTACCACCAGCGACGACGACGACGACAACGACGGATCAACGACTACTGATGACAACCTTAACGTTTCGGGCTGACCCTCAGCCAAGATTAAACGTTGACGGGACTGCTTTCATTCGCATTGCTTCATAGACGGACCCCCATAAAAAAAACAAATGTGCAACGCAGGGGTTCGTCCCCACCCGCGCACGTATGTGTCCTGTCCGGTCGTGAGGCGCAGGCGAACACAGCACGCCATCGGGTTCGACAATTGACGACAATTGACCTGCGCTGCCTCGGCACGCTGCTGGGCGGCCGCAGTGGGGTCCGGTGGGGCGCTCGCCGCTGCTACGGCCGGGCATGCCGTTGAAATCGCCTTCTACGCCTCTTCTTTCTCCAGTTCATACTCAACTGTTTGATGATTTTAATGCCCGTCTGGCAAATTGTCTGCCAGGCCGGCACCAAACAAACAACATCATTGCTTGGCGAACAATCCAGCTGGCCAAAGAGCCAGCAGCCAGATGACTTGCTGATGACGGTTTCGCGCGTGGACCTTGTGGACCCGTCGCCGAGTCCCATAGTAGATTATGTTACCATTGTCGTCGCCCTACGATTCCCGCTGCGTGGTGTGCAGCCTATGCATGCTTATATGCATGCGTGTATGTATGCATGTATGTATGTCCGTTGGCATATATGTGCAAGTATATTTCTATCTATTTTTGTTTAAATAAGGGAGTGGATTACCATCCACTCCCTTTGCACTGTCTCTTTTAGTATTGAGACATCTGTGCTCCCCGTTTTTGTTTTTTTCTCGATCATGGTCGATTTTTTAGTCTACTCCAGCATTCACCTTGTCTAAATTGGGAACCATGAAAACCAATTTGAGAGTGTGGCCGGTCTAGGTCTCGAACCCAGGCTTCCCAAATGGAAGGCAAAGGCTTTTGCCACTAAGCCACTTTGCTCCATGGTCCATGTTTGTATGTGTGTGTCCCTATGTGCCCATATGTGCATGTATGCTAAATGCTACCCTGTGGTGAGTGACGGTGCTGCTGCTGGTGCTGCTACTGTTACTGCGCTTGCTGCTCCTGCTGAGGGCTGACGGATTCATTTTCTTTGTCATTACGCCCGTGCGAAAGCAGCAATTGTAGATGATCGCCGCTACCGCAAGCTGTATCATCGACTGCGGCGACGAGGATTACTGCGACGTTGTCGATGAGACGACGGGGCGACAATAGCGAAAACGAAGGGAATTGCTGGCAGGTGGAGACTTCTGGCCTCAACCAGCCAGGCAGGTGGCCGTCGCGGCGAGCGATGAAGCTCCGAACAAGTGAGTCTGTATGTCTGCGATCGAATCAGCCCGGCTACGACCTGCCATGCTGCCAAGTTGGCCTTGACGGTCATGACGTTCGACGTCGTAGCCCGACGTCGTGGCCCATCGTCGTCGTCGGCATCGGCGTCATCATCGCAGTAGTGAAGCTCTAATGGTGATGGTGGAGATTGTGGTGGAGATTGTGTAGGTGTTAGGGGTAGAGAGAGGTGTTGGAGTTAGAGTGGTTGTCGAAGTGGAGGTGTTGAAAGTGGAAAATGTGATGGTGGTGAAGATGGAGGTCGTACTCGCGGTGAACGTGTATGTGCTGATGGTGAAGGTGGATGGAGGTCGTGTTCGCGGTTGTGGTGGTGATGGCCGCCGTAACAACAGGGAGAAGCAACGGCTAGGCATCGGCGGCAAAGGCGCAAAGCACAGCGAAGGTCGAAAAGACAGACGATAGAAAGATATATATATATATATATATTTAGAGAGAGAGAGAGAGAGAGAGAGAGAGAGGAATAGACCCACAGTAAGAAACGGGTAAAGAGCAAGAGACGTGTAACGCGCAAGGCCGCACAGCAACATGTCTGGAGGGCTAGGAGGAACTGCCAGGCCGAGAGGGGAATTGGCAGCTAATTGCCACTACGTCGTCGATATGGGCTTGCTGCTGCTGCCGCTGCCGCAGCTGCTGCTGTGCTATCCAGGAGAGCCAGGCTCCATCAAGAGCCGGGCTTGGCCAGGGGGCACCTTGGCCATGGTCAACCTGCAGTGGTGCCTGTCCTCTCCCGTCTCCCCTCGGCTCGCTTTCATCCTATTCTTTGAACATCCAGTCTCCTCGGCCTTGCCCGTATCGTGTAGAGAGAGAGAGAAAGAGAGTCACGGGCAAGGAAGCACGACGACGACCGACCAAGTGTGGGATCTACTCGCTAGCAGCCGACCGGTGACGCAGCCGACGGTATCGAACGACTACGACGACGACAACTACGGAGACTGTTAGCGTGCCGTCTTCTCTCGCGACCTTGCTTGCAAATCACTGTACTCCGGATGACCGTCTATCTCTTGGTATGCCTTTTTCGCGCTCTCTCGCTCTCCCTTGCCCTCTCCCCCTCTCTCCCCCCCCTCTCTCTCTCTCTCTCTGGTTGGCTCGCTTTTTCTCCCGCGACGGCTTATTTGGCACAAGCTCGAGTATCGGCAGCCTAGCCTAACGGCAATAGCAGGCGTATGTCCTACGTCGAGTAGGCTTAATCAGTAAGCCTCACACCACTATCATCGTGTAGCCGTAGCCATGCTAGCAGTAGCCATAGCAGACGCATTTGCCCCGGTTGTGGCAAACGGCGCCCGCTACCGCCCCCCCCCCCCCCCTTACACTATCGCTAGCTTTACAAATCCACGATAGGAGACGATAGGAGAATGGCGACGGGCGCCGGCCGCGGATGGATCGTCGGGACCGACTCCGATCTCAGCGGACTAAATAACTAACGGCCTCCTACCGTACGAGGTGAGGTTATTGAGAGGCGGGCGAGGTGGTGGTGGTGGAGTGATGCGTGATCGCGCGTCGGCGTCCCTATGTACATGCTGTATTACTGCTCTCGGGTCGTCCGTCTCGGGTCACGGAGATTCGCTGCCACGCTGCTGTTGCTGCCTTCACTACCGGCCGCTGGTTGGTGCTACTATTCATGAGGGCGCCACGCTGTTGGCCTCCCCTCGAACCCTTGCCGTATGACGTTGGTGTATATATGGAATTTATATATATATATATATATATATATATATATATATATATATATATTCATATATATGTGTGTGTGTGTGCAGCCTCCCTGTCAGTTGGTTGGACCGCCTGGGTCCATCTAGCGAGAGGCTTCACCACCACCACCACCTAGCCTGGTTCGGCTGAAGTGTCGACGATTCGGGCACACGCAGCACGCCAACACGCCTAGCGTGTTGAACCGCCCGACCGATCACAGAAGGGCAGCCCACGCCCAGTATCAGCACTACTCGCGGAGAGCACAAGTAGCCGTTTTAACGGTAACCCGTAATTACCACCAATTTCGGACAATAGAGGTTGACGCTAGAGTCGGTAGCTGCGTATGCTGCTGTAGGCTGTTTATTTGCCAGCAACAATATGGCCGTGGACAGTCGTGTAAAAGCCGCTGCTTCGCTGACCAAACTGAGACGTATTTCGTGACATGTTGGCGCGTATATCGATATAGAAATATTCGCCATTGTCCGAGAGAAATGGCCTATCTCTGCCCTAACCTGGCCGTTCTTTTGCCGTACGGTCTTCGTCGCCGCAGTCCATGTCGCCCCATTTGTTGATCCTCCTCTGCCAAACAGCGTGGACTTAGACTTTGTGCACTACGGCGTTACAGCTCGTCGTTTGGACAGCCTGTCGTTTAAGACGAAATCGAATAAAGGGTGCGGTTTCTATGTGCAGACTTCGATTGGGCTAACAATCCTCGCCTAACAATTTGTACTGAACTAGAAAAACTCTAAAGGTTTTTCTACTTTAAAGTTTTTTTTCATGTCGCTAGGTGCTTTTACGTATTCTCATTATACTCATTATAGACACTTATGTATGTGAACGATGATACGATGTGTATGTGGACGATGAGGTCAGTCGAAATCCGAATCAAATTTGCGGTGACTTAACGAACGTACGTCGCAGCAGCAGCAAGATTTACAACCAAAAAGGGTGGAAACTGTCATCGTTATGGTAACGAATATTTGCCCCACGGAGACTCGGGGGTTTTCAACAAATAGAGACTCGCTATGCTATTTCTAAGAAACACAACTCTGTTCGTCCCTAACAGGTTTAGGCGGCTGGCTGAGCGCCTAGCATAGACGATTAGGCGTCGCTACCACCACCATTGCGAAAGAAGAGCGGCCTGCCCACTATACGTTCAGACATACAAGCATGACGAACGTGACCTTATTTCCTGCCTATATTGAATTTGATCGATGGCAGATGGTCGAAGAAGCTGGATGAAGTTAGAACACTGGTCGAGTCCTACCTAGGTGTATGACGAGCAAGGCAACAGCGGTCGGAGTTAGTTGTAGTAGTTACAGCAGCAGCAGCAAAAGCAACAACACTATTCTCTATTGAAAGAAGTCTCTATATCTACGAAAAAATGTCTACAACACGCACAAAACGACGTGTGTTCCGTGATGTTCTGACAATGTGGTCGTTGCTAGATATCAAACTACTGGTAACACACGGGGCGTCGTGGTATTTGTTAGATAGTGGACCAAACTATGGTTACACATGGCAGGACATGCAACAACAACAACAGCAACTGAACTGATCCTGCCGTAGGAAAACGTCGTTAGATCACGTGGTAGCGTTTATGCCTTTCAAGATATACTATTTAGCCTGAATCTGCAACGGCAATACGTCGGCAATGCTGCCAACGGCATTATGCAATTTGCTTCGTTTTGTTTTATGCATCTCCCGCGTGCTCTCCCGCTACAGCGCTAAGCATTCTTTCCGCGCTTCTGTTGCTGACAGCAATCTAGTGCGTGTCCATATTTTGTTATATATATATATATATATATATAGAAAATATTGTGATGATTTATTAATCATTTACAATACGTTTGCACACTCGGCAGTGCTCGCCTTAATAAAAATGGTGGTAAAAAGGTGTCACGTGAAGTTAAGAATCAGTTGTCCTTGTCCTTGCTTGATGGTAGCCCCCGCTCTTATGGATCCGGTGCGAGCGATATATCCTCAAGGTTCCTTGCAAAGTTAAAACGGTGAGATCCATAAGATTCCTCTTCGTGACGCCGAGCCCCAAGAGCGTCCTCGCAGATTCGGAGTCCCATACACCACTCATAGAGATAGTGATGGATCCGAATCTGCGAGGTTTTTGCGGGTAGGGGAGCGCCGCTCTTAGGAACTCGACGTCATATTTGGCGATCTTGTCTTGCCGTGCTTTTGCCAGGTCCCGGTTCGGGCCGCAAACCTCGGCATCTAAAACCCAGACCTCGGTAGGTGTTGTTATTACGAGGTCGGGCTTTAGACCCGGTGCGCCCGGTCGACGGAATACTCGCTCACGAACCACCTCATGACCCCTTTCGCGGAGAAGACGCGCCACGCGATCACAGACGTCGTCATGTCTCTTTATGGTTTGTTTGTGTGTTATATCGCACATCTGAGCAACATGAGCCAACGTCTCAGGCGCATGACACCCGTGCCTACAACGTTTGTTGTAGCCCGGGCGTCCCCTGGCCAATCTGGCACGCGTTGGTAGTGCGTTGATCCTGAGCTTTAGTAGGTTTAAATACTCCTTACCAGATAGGTAGGGCATACCCTTAATCCAGTAATGTACAAAGGGCGTTTCGTGTGCTTTTTTAAAATGTGCCCCATCGAACGTGTTGTGTAGTTGTTGAGACCAGTAATCGGTCTCTTGTGTAGCGGTCTCAATGGAGGTTCCCAAGCGCTCGCATAGAAGTCTTGTTTTCGCAAGATCTTTTTTAAAGTGCTCGGTGGTTAGCATCCATTGGACCCCAAGGTGCGTGGAGTGTTGTAGTGCTGTCAGGCGGGAGAGGCGAATTCTGGGAATGAATGTTTGGAGGCAGGGGATGTCCAGACCGCCGTGTGCTGTGTGCGTGTACAGGTAGGCGTTCGGCACCGAGTTTTCGAGCTTAAGCCATTTCGACTTAACAACCTTTCTGATCTCTTTATCTAGGTCACTAAGGAGTGCGTAAGATGGTCTGGGACCGGAGACCAGTTTATATAGGAGACGGGGAATGAGAAAGTCTTTCAAAAATATGAGTCTTTGGTGGGGTTTAAGGGGAGCTATCGTGAGTCTGTTGAGTAAGTTAAGGAGTATATCCTTGGTGGAGTCAACTCTGCCATTGCTGTCAAAGTCGACTCCAAGATATCTCCATCGATCGCTCATACCTTTAGCTGGCAATTGCCGATCTCCAACGTTAAATTCTGATACGGTATTGATAAAACCTTTACCTTCCTTCCTATTAAGTAGGTGGGAGATAGTAAAGCTTTTATTAGTATTAATTTCAAGGCCTCGGGATTTTAAAAGTGGGTCCGCAATATTAAGGAGCCGTTGGAGAGTGGATTTCGTGGAGGCTAGGAGGATGAGATCATCCGCAAAGGCTAAGCCCATAAGGCGGAAGTCATCAGTAAGTTGGTACCCGATATTAGTTTCGTCTAATTTTGAAAGAATGTCGTCGAGAACTAGATTAAATAAGAGGGGGGACAGAGGATCTCCCTGCCTAACACCCCTAGTTGGCCGAAACGTGCGACATTCTTGTCCAAATTCTATGAGAGTTTTAGATGAGAGGTACAAGCGTTCGATATAGTTAATGAATACCTCCGGGTATCCGCGAGTCCGGAGTGACCACAGGACGGAGTCATGACTCACCATGTCGAACGCCTTACGGAGGTCGATTGAGGCAAGTCTGAGCTCACGTCCTGCAGACTTGGCATCGTTAAGGATACCATCCAGAACCGCAAGATTCTCGAAGGTACCATTATAGGGGAGAAACGCTCGCTGGATTGGGAGAAGCTTAATAGAGTTCTGGAGGCGTCTAGAGAGAATTTTGTTAAGCGTTCGTTGTAAGTATGAACTAATAGATAGGGGTCGCAGATCGCTTGGGGATGTGGCATTGTTAATTTTAGGGATGAACGCTAAGCGAGCAGTTTCATGGGCTGAGGCAATATCGCTAATTATTAGTATGTTAAGAATACAACAGACTACTTCTAACGGGAGTTTACGGAGGGACGAAAGACAAGTCCCGTCCAAGCCTAGTGCTTTAGAAGGTCCGCGGAGAGCTACGTGGGTTTCCTTTAGGGAGATAGGGAGGGAAACCTCAAAGAGATCAGAGTTGGGAGTGTATACGGGGCAAGGGAGTGGTTCAGGGGGTGGTTGTGTCATCGTGTTGGCCCAGTGTTCTACAACTTCGGTGGCCTGCATGTTGTGTATGGTGTGTTTGCCGTCCAGCACCTCATGAGCGCATTTGGATCGGTTTTGGCTAAAAAGTTTTTGAGTGGTTGCGTAGTCTTGACGTCGCTGTTGCCTTTTAGATACTCGCGCTTCAGTGGAAGGTGTTTCTCTAAAGGCACGACGTCGGACAGTGTGTGTAAAATGTTTGTTCAGAAATTCGTTTAAGGCGATAGTGTGGTCCTCACCTGAGCAAATTATATTTGACAGATGAGTAAGGTCTGTTGAAATTATGTTGCGTTTGGGAAATGTGTTTGTGAGGGCTTGTATTTTAGATATAATAATATCTTTTTGGGATGGATTATAGGGGCCATCTGATTCAGAGTATCGAGGCCGACTACGCTCAGGAAGCTCAGATCCGTCAAGGTTGGAATCCAGGAGAGACCTCTTTTTAAGGAGGTCCTCTACCAGATCCTTATGCGCCTGAGAATTACGTTGGCCCCTAATCGCCCCAGGTGTGCGTGAGTTAAAATTAGTAGCTAAAAGGTGGTCAATTTCTCTAGGAGTTTCGTTATTATTATCTAATATAAAATCTGCTTCTAATGTTGCTAAAAGTTCACGGTCTTGTGGGTTCCATCTGGCCTTCTTAGAGGGGGGGGCTAAAATGTTCTCATTATATTCGTCCGGATGGGCACGACGACGGTGTAAATTAAGACCTGATTTAGAATTAAAGACCTTTAAGCAAGTACTAGATGGACATTTACAATTTGGCTGGGAGACGCGTGAAGTACTAGGGGGGTTAAAATTATTATTAGAAGCAGCAGTGTCATTTTGTGAGGAACTTAAAATCAAATTATTAGTCTGTGATCGGTTAGGAGTTTGGGAGGTGGCACGAACTTCTCTTTGATTGTGAGTCAATCTAATGTGGCTCGCGAGGCCCGCGCCAGATTTGCATACTCGCCCGCAAGTCTGGCAGCTGAGTCTTCCGGCGGTGTTGCTGCCGTCACGTGATGCCATCGTTGTCTTGGTCCACAGCGGTGGTAAGATTTCTTTAAAAGTCTTGTACGCGAACGATGGCGCGATTTTACGCAGATGTTGTTGTTAAAATCGCTAAAATGAAGCGGTCTTTAGACCATCATTCTGTTCGTCTCTACCCAGGGAGCACTATGTCATATTTTGTCACGTACTGTATTTATGCAAAATAGCGTCAAAAGTAGAAGTTAAAAATTGCACATTAATATGTACAATAGTAGTGTCGGTTTAAGATATATATTTGTGGTAATTAGATGGAAGACTAGCATCAGACAGATTAATTGCTGTCTCTTCGATTCAGTGGAATTGAAGCATCTATTACAAATATATAGTAGGTCTGTAGGTAGTCAATTAAAATATATAGTGGTTTAAAAACACGATATGGCTGCCCAATATATCGTTGCTTACTGTATTCTCTACGCAGTGTTCGATTTTAGAACAAAACAAAGCGTATCGATACACCACTATACAATGTATGCACTGTCTGGGTTTTGTAGCCAGTGTATACACTTTACCTATATAGAAGTTAAAATTAGTGAAATATAATTAGGGCCGCTATATTTCACTAAAACAACTATATAGGTAGAACAACTATAAACAACTATATATATATATATATATATATATATATATATATATATAAATATTTATAGATGTATATTTATATATATATATACATATATATGGCTGGTGTGTGCGTGCGGCCAGGCCGGCACGAAAAAGCGGTGACAGCTTGAGCTTGAGTCTTACAAACGACATAGATCAAGTTTCGTACTCGTTACGCGTCGGTCGGCTCGGCTACGGTTGCAGTGCAATAATGATCACCTTACCAGGCAGACAGGCGGGCAGCCAGGTAGGCAAACAATATTTCGCCGTAGGCACTGTTACTTAGTCTTGCCTCGTGTCTAGCGTCGGCGACGACCGGCCACTGGTCTGCTGCACGGCGTGGACTGTTTTGACAGCGGCGAACGATGCACTGCCGCGTCGCCCAGGAGACAACAAAAAAACACCCATTTTTCCAAGTTCCCAGAACGGCTGGCTCGCCGTACAGTCAGCTCGTTGAGACAATCTAGACTTGATTGTGCGTTGTGTCGCTGGGCGTCTGCGAGCGAGTTCTGGATGACGATCGAATCGCTGCCAAATACTTCTCACGGCGTTCAGGGTATAGTTAGGGATAGTGAGAGGAAGTTGAAGCAGAACAACGTGGAATCAGGCGTGATTAGCAGGCGTCTACTATTCGCGCTACGCGCCTCAATACTTTCAAGCTTTCCATTTGTCGTTCTTTGAAACCTTATACATATAATGTCCCGTCGGCTCAGGGTACTCGATTGCCTGCGGCGATTGAAGGTCGGCGTGTAGATAAAAAGAAGTGAATAAACATATGCGTCGATGTACTCGCGGGTAAGCTGCAGGGTAGCTCCGATCAAAGATTTTTGAGTGTCTACCAGTACGGCCAGCGGGGCTCTCAGTCTTGGGTCGTGCGTGACCGCTTACCGATCTTACAATGATATCGATTAGGATGGCAGCAGAACGCATGAACAAACGACGCCTCTGCAAACCGTGAAGAGTCGAAGCGTTACGACGGAATGAGTGGAAATCGCGCATTTGCGCAACCATCTCATGCGCACCATGCGCAATGTGGCCTATGCGAGATCTAAATGGGATACGCATTTGCAATGGACAACACTCAAAAACCTGCTGGCACACAAAAGTCTCTCGGCCAGCCGAACATGGCCGCACGATAATTCTCCTTGGTGGGATCCTCGCACTGTATGTGCGTACTGTGATATCTAAAGCCGTGTATGATACGGCCGGCTCGCACTTACGCAATGCCGAACGAACTCTCGGATAATTCCAAGACGTCTTTCCCTGACATCTGCTAATAGCATTTAGAAGCCGGCCATGGCCGGGGTCAAAATTGTAGCTCCATTTTGGAAGTAGCGCACGCCGCTAATGCTTCCCGCGCCTAGAGTCGCAAGGTATCTATTAATACATGTGTGTAATTAACCCACACATATTTGCGAGCCGAGATCTTGGTTCTGACTTCCTAAGTGCGCAGTAGTTCTTGTAGTGCTTATTACTCGTAACTGTAGAAAGGAAGGTAGACACTGTTTTTTTGCTTTGATAAATAGTCGTATTCTGTATTTGTGTTTGGCACAACATGCAGTCTACCTAGCCACCTACGCTAACAGAAATATTACACTCTATAAGCAACATCATCTCTGCTATTAACAACTCCGCAAAGCCGCCGCGTATAGTCGGCAGTTTTAGCCATTCTCAGTATACAGTGTTGATATATATATTTTTTACAATTAATGCTATAATTTTTTTTATTATAATTTAGAACAATATATATAATGCTTCACGACGTTGCTGCTCGTCGACCTAGTTGCTCTTTCTGCGCGCCGTAGCCGCTCTATCGCTCATGCCCGTGAGGAAGTCCTGTCCGCCCCCTGGCGCGAAGGTCCGGGTCCATCCAGTCTCTCATAGTTCCGAGCACTGAGGTCGCGCTACCTCTTTGGATCTGCAGGGACAGTCGCTGGGAGAAGAAGGCGTGCGCCCTCTTGTCCATTGTCGCCTGCTGTAACGCGCCGCCAACCCGAGTTGTTGATAATTATAAAGCAGAAAAAAATGCGCGTCATCTCTTCTGCAGCTGACTGGAGCAGCCCGATTCAGATAAGATTGTAGCACAAAAAGATTGTTTTTACAGACGATGATGCAACTTGCTTGAGTGATATTGGTGTCACTTGGCAATCGCCTCTTGCCTCTGGCGGCACGCGCAACGTATCTCCCCATTTATGGCTCGGCGTGCTGGGATGCCAAATACTCTCATCGTTGGCGGACGTAGAACGTAGGCATCATGTTGCCTTTGGCTTGGGTTTTTTTTTGGCGGTGCCGATAGAAGCTTTCGTTCGATGAGAGCGTCTGTCGGATTTGTCCACCCACGTTCGTGGTAGTCTTCAGCGGTTGCTAGTCCATTGACGACGACGACAACAACAATAATGCTGATGTTGATGATGACAATTCGGTTGCCGGAGATGGTGCGGCCGACCTAAATTGTACGATCTGCTAAGAGCAAACATGAATGTAGCCAGGACCGACCCCGGGCTAAGAAGCTGGCCAACGCTTGACAATGGTGAGGACATCACGTAGACGCGAGCGAGTACGTTTAAAGGTCTACGACGACGACGACGAAGAGGCTGCCCCGATAGGCAAGGTTGACGAGAACAAAGGGGAGAAACAGGAGAACAGCTTTTCTTTCTCCATTTCGACTCCACCTACCACCGATGTTTTATTCTTTTTCCTTTTCTTTTGCTGTCGTTCTTCCTGCGCACCGTCGACTTGCCGATCAGCAGCGGCGAACTTTCTTTGCTTGCCCTACCCTGCCTTGCTCCGTGCTTTCTGGTCTTCTTCGTCCTTCCTCCTCTTAGACTTCCTCTCCTTCGTATTATTTTCTGATTCACTCAAAGTAGGAGGAGTGGAGTGGGTCACTGGCCGCCCTGGGCCGCCTGCTACTGCAGCCTGCACTACTAGTTCCGTTCTCGTTGGGCCTCCCCCGCTCCACGAGCCTATCTATCCTTTCTTTGCGTCTTCTTTGCGTTCTGGGAGTGCTTGAGAAGTGGGGTGGCCCTGCGCCCCTAACTTGCGTAGAATGGGCTTTTCGAGGAGGAGGCGGCGGCGGCAGCAGCGGCGCCACTGTTTGTGTATGGGTCTATAGAGGCGGCTTGCGCGCGGGTAAGTGAGTACGGGGCGGCCGGGTGGGTGAGTGGGCCACCGCTGCGATCCCTTACTAAGCGGCCGCCGCCAACGCCGCCGCCACCACCACAACTACTACTACTGCTTGAGCTGCAGGCAAGAGCGTGGGGGGCGGGGGGGGGGGGGTGAAGAATGCAAACGCTTAAAAGGACGTTGCCTTATGGCGGTAGCCCGACCAGGCATTTGCGGCTCCGGCCACACACAGCATTACGGACGGCTCGGGGCCGATTTTTGCCGACTATTTGCTACTGTCTGTCCGTCCGTCCGCCTGTCTGTTTGACTGTAGGCGTGCACATATATATATATATATATATATATATATACATACACATATATATATATATATATATATATATATATAACTGTACAACTGTTTGTTGGTGTGTCATCGGCGTACGTTGAGCATTATTCGCTTCAGAATCTATCAATAGCCTCGGTTGGCCCTGCCCTTCTGTCTGAGGGCTGACCCACCGAGGAGTAGGAAGATACGCCGTGTCTGCTCAAGCGAGTCGTTTCGTCGTTCGTTTCGGTGGTCTTCTGCTTCTGCAATAACTGCTGCTGCGGCTGCTACTGCAGGCGAAGGCATTACAGAAGCAAGCATCAGCATCAGCAGCAGTAGCGGCGCTTGGCGCTGCTGAGCACGTTCTCAATTGTCGGCGGCTGCCACCCGGCGGTAGCGGGCAAAACACAACAACGGCCAACGTTTTCTCGAAACGACGCACGTTTCTGCACCGCACTGCAAAGCGACCTGCAAACCGCCTAGGCCGCCCCGGGGATGCCCCCGTTGCGGACGGATGGGGCTGTTCGGGCCCCGTGACCCCGCGCCACCCCCCCCCCGCCCTCACTCTAGGCTCTGCACCAGGAAGCCTTGTCGAACGACACAACCCGGACCGGCCTCTGAAGCTGCCCACAGTCATGCGGCAGTAGCGTGGCAGTTTAGGGCTAAACTATAGCGAAGGACGAAAGACGATGCCAGACAGAACCATCGAAGAAGGAGGCGATCACGCTGAGCTGCAGAGATAGATACACACACTGCAGTCCAGTTCAACATCCACCCACAGAACACGAGTGCTGTTTTAATGCGAGGTTTTTCGAATTGTGGCTTTAGCAAATATAGGCTATGGCCAGTAATCTGCCCACCGGCCCACAGAATGGCGCTGCGACACCCTTTCGCACGGGGGCAATAGGTTGCTTCGATATTTGTTGTAGACAAACCAAGCCCGTGTACGGGAGAAACACTTTGCTACTATACATATTAGCGGTGGCTTTCGCGTTTTGCGTTCTACGTTTTCGAAGATGGCCGCGCGGCCAATCCATCGCGGAAATGTAATTGCGCCTCATGCCTTGTCAGAGTTCGATACAGGTCCGACGTAATGATCTCGTGTATGTTGATTTTGGGCAGGAGTGTATCTGTTGGTGCATGCCAGAACCCGTTTTCGATGTATGTACGTGCCCTTACAACATTCGGACGACACCAGCCGGGCCACCTGCAAATCCTTGCCAACAACAAACAATGGTTAGGCAAGCAATAAAATCTAGTCAAAAAAATACAAGTATATAATCCTATATGCAAAAATGTGCAAAGCCAGAAAGCACTCGACGCGCGTTGACCTACGGTGCCCGTCAATTATTCGGCCGGTTGCCGTAGAGAGAATGCATTCCTAAGGAACGATCGCATATTGTGCTACTGCTGCTGCCGATAATGGTAATGTGGATAATGCTTGCTGATGGTGGGAACACCGGAAATCGTGACGACGATGGTGATAGCGATGCTAGTTTAGATTACGCGTCGCAAATTTCTGTCTTTGTACTATGCTACTAGCTAGTTCCTCCGCCGGCTCTGCATTTTTTTTCTTGGCGTTCGGCCGTTTTTTGCAGGCAGCAGCTCCTTACAGCAGCTCTCTGGAACAAAGCCTACATAGTTCGTTATCTTTCCGGAGGTATGCGTGCCTCTACGTGCTTGTATAGAGTTTTAGTTTGGACGTATCGTCGTCACCATCATGCGAAGTCTGTTGCCCAAAACCCCTGTCATGTCTTCGATGGAACAAACGTCGCCTTCGCCCGCAAGGCAACAGAGGAGATGCGACGGAATACGACGAAGCTGCATGGCCGACGTATGTTGGGCGCCTCTAACGTCGTATTGTCGAGCCCGGTGGCGTGGTGGCATGCGTCTGTGCCTTGCGACCGAAGAGAACACGTTGGTGCGCGGGCTCGAGCCCCACCATTGCACATTTGTGTTTGTTGGGGGTTGTCCGTCTATGAAACAGTGCAAAGAGCAGTCCCATGGACGTTAAATCTTGACTGAGAATCAGCCCCAAAAAGATTTTTTTAACGTCGTATCGTACCGGTTGCCAGCAGAATAACACCACTGTAACCATCTTCGCATAGCCTTCTGTTCAACAGCCCAGTTACCCTGTTGTGGTTGGCTTTAGTGCTACCCAGTTACCTTACCGCTTTCGGTTCAGTACTCAGTTACCTTGTAGCCTTCGGCTCAGTACTCAGTTATCTCGTAGCCTTCGGTTCAGTATTCAGTTACCTCATAGCCTTTGGTTCTACTCGGTAACCTCGTAGCCTTCAGTTCTACTCAGTTACCTCGTAGCGTTTTGTACTCTACCCAGTCTGTCTGGTGACCATCTACCACCACCTTTACATGCATACAGACAGACAGAAGTCACAGAAACAGGCCGCCCGGACAAACGATTATCTACTACTTCATCATCAAGCATCGTCATCTGCTATCGTCGGCGGTATTGTCGGTAGTGTTGCCGCTGCTGCTGTTGTTATGATTGTTGTTGTTGTTGTTGTTGTTGTTGTGGTGGTGGTCGTCACATTTGTTACCATCAACATCATCATCATCTGCGTCATTATCATCATAACACTATTCCTATAATATATAGCCGTATGTGGGTTGCCAAGCCATCGAGCAGCGATTACGCCCACATAGCTACTCCCTTCGATGTGATGTTGATGATGACCATCACGAGGCTGTTGCTGAATAATGATAGTGGTAGTGGTGCCTTCGCTGTCGTCGTCGTCGCCACGGCCGCGATAGTGGCTGATTGCAATGAAAAATGTCGGGGGCGGTGGCAAGGGCGATGCCACAGGACCAGGAAAAGTGCTCTTGACTTGGTACCCCTTTGTCTCTTGTCCCATATCTCTCTCTTAATCTCGCTGTCAAGATTTCCTGCTCTTTGTTTTGCTTCTTATTCTACTTTATCTCTCTCTCTCTCTCTCTCTCTCTATACATATATATATATATATATATATATATATATATATAAATAGATAGATATACCTCTCTGCGTTGGACGCCACTACAGTATGGTCTTTCAGTTTCAGCCACATCTTCCGACAGATGAAGGTGAATGTCTACGTGTCTAGTGTTGATGTCGTTGTGGCGTTTATCAAAGCCATTTATTCTTTTTATCGTCTGTTCTCTAGTTTCTAGTTATCTCCTCTCGACCGGTTTTGTTCGTCTAGTCTCTCTCTCACTGAGTCAGTCACTCAGTCAGTTCCTCGCTTCTCGCTCCTCGCTTGTTGACTGGTCTGCGCGCCGATGGCAGGCAGGCTCCATGCGTCGTCGTATCTTATCATCACCGTCGTCGTCGTCGTCCTTCTCTATACTTCCTTACTTTAATTCCTCCGTTAGTCGTCTACTTTTGCTTTTGCTCTCTCTCTCTATCTCTATCGAAAGACACATAGACACAGATACGAATGCGTAGGCCGGCCTACATTGCAACTGCGTCGAGAGAATTATTGTCGAGAACCAACGGACGGTCGACTGAGCGGTGGCGGCGGCGGCCTCCCTGGCCAGGCCGGACGCCCGTGGAGCCGCATAAGGCCCACCATGAATATCAGCGATGTTTGTCTTGTGGTGGCGAATGAGCCAAGGCCGACGAGCACGAACAGAGGCGCCGAGCGTCGAGGCGGAATGGGGTCGACGCGTATTTTGTGACGCTCGGCCGGTCTCACGCAGCGGTGGCAGTTGTCCGGCCTTTAATCAATCAATCAATCAGGTTTATTGATTTATTATTACATCGTTCCTTCGTACGGCTGAAATTGCCGTACGGTCTTCTTGGTCGTATAGCCGTCGTATAGTAGTCGAGCTCTCCCTCTCTCTGTGTGTATGCCTCTCTCCCTCTCTCTCTATATATCTCTCTCCTTCCTATCTTTCTCTCTCTCTCTCTCTATATATATATATATATATATATATATCTCGAGTTCCATTTCAATTTCGGCACTCTCTATGTCTGATTTCGTTCTCGTTTCGTGTGTTCCCTTCGCATGCGATGCCGAAAACCGTGCTTCAGCGGCCAGCAACCGTACCCCTGCCACGCCACCATTGATGAAAGCCGATAACACTGGCAGCCGCAGCCGACGCTGGTCCCGCTCCCACCGACAAACGAAACGGACAAACGGTCGGACAATGGCCGCGATTTGTGCGCGATTGCCGCAGACCGACCAAGCGTTGACCGTTCCAACGCAGCGTTCAGTCAGCGAAGCCTCAAAAACTATGCCTCATGACCTTATTGTTTTTCTCTCTCTTGATCATTATCATCAGAAGCAGCTGCAGCAGCATAATATCTTGCCATCGTCTTTTGTGCAACCCTTTGTGAAAGTTGTCACTCGAAGCGAGAGTACGGCACGCAACTACCATTGACCTTTCTGTCAGCCTATTTGTTTCGCTCTATCTAAATATCTGTCCGTCCGTCCGTCCGTCTGTTTGTCTGTCGATATGCTTGCTTATGATTTTGCCATTGAACAACATTTCAATCAACAACAATCCGATTTAAATGTGCAAAAGCCGGCGCT
Organism: Dermanyssus gallinae; assembly: GCA_003439945.1. Lineage (NCBI taxonomy): Eukaryota > Metazoa > Arthropoda > Arachnida > Mesostigmata > Dermanyssidae > Dermanyssus > Dermanyssus gallinae. The sequence goes on from QVRM01006413.1 coordinate 24,456, forward strand.
GATCTTGTCGGCCGGCTGATGTTGTTGAATGATTAATGGAGGCAGAATCTGAAGATTTTCGGTCAATATGTCGTGCACATGCAGATTAATAAATATATTAGGTCCTTGCAGAGACCAACAAGCTAAAAAAAATACGCATCAATTGGGTATCCACACGAATTCTGGCCTCTCGCGTTTAAGACCTTGGGTGCTTCTGGTGTTCCGGACCAGACAGCTGATTCGCAAAGTCGGCACTAAGTTAAATATGTCAACCGATGATAGCAAATCGTCGTCCTTTTTTAAACAACGCTTGGATCTTGGCATACAACGTGGAAACGCAGCCTCCGTTTGTGTCACTCTTCTGAAGTGGTCTCGGCCTAGCCTAGACGAAGCGGACACGTGATAGTCACAATACACACCCGCTAGGCCCATTGGCATAGCTAACCTTCCGTAATATGTGTCTCACATACATATTAATATACAAAAAATGGTTATAAATATATTAGGTTTTAGTAGTCATACGCGTAGGTCATTTTGACCGAGCACCGGTGTCCCGGAGCAATGTGATATATATATATCTATATATATATATATATTTTTTTTTTGAAGTATTTTAAATAGCTCTTATCGTAAATCCCCATATCTTAGAGAATCTTATATTGAAAATAGGCATGTGCTGCTTCGGCGCCGAATTCGCAAGATGAATCTTGGTTGCCAATCGTCTCCTCTACTCCGTCCTATTGACGTATGCGCATATGTTTCTTACGTTAGAAATAACCGCATACTGTGTTAAAATAACAGATGTAGTTCCCTAGCAGTAGCCTGCTTTGAGCGTGTATGGTGTTGCATGCGCTCAAAGGATTTGGCAGCGTCGAAGAGGTAGAAAGAAGAATAGTAATCACAGAGCTTGATACCAGGGCTGTAACGGAGTGCAGACTCTATTCGGCCACCGATCCGAACGGAAAGCCACTAGAGCACAGTGTAGGGATAGCAGTGTTCTAGTGGAAGTAGCGTATGAACATTGGGTTCGATTGACAGCTGACGCAAAATAAGCTTATTGCTAAGGAGTCGTATTCCTCGAGGGAGGATTAGCTTCGCCTAATGTTAGGCGCGTGCGTTTAGGCAATATACTCACGTGAGTCGTCTCGAACACGGAATGTTGAGGTGGAGAGTGCCTATCTAGAGTCTACGGCTATGGACGACAAGCCATATTTAGGCTTTGCTCGAGAAAGGATTCGCAATAGAATATCTAATCAGACATGTGCAATGTAAGTATTGTGAGTGAAAACACTATCGATCATATTGTGGTTGGTGAAGGCCATATGCGGCTGACCGATCTAGGAAAGCTGAACGCCGAGTACGAGCGAATATTTGCGGTCGACCGACAAGGCCGTTTCTAATTGTCGTTGGTGATAGTGCTCCGAAAAGAGGACCTCCTATTTGCATTAGTCGCGTGGAGTCGCTCATATGTAAATGTTGCGAGCATACTCGTTTTCGTGACGGGTTACCATCGGGTTACTGCAACCTTCAGAACCAAGCATGTGTTAGTTTTATAAACAATATATATATATATATATATATATATATATATATATATATATATATATATATATATATCCCTTTATTACATGATTGCAGGAGCTTCCTATTCTGTGGCATATATATATATAGTTGTATATTTGATAGTTTCCTATTGCGTAGTGACTGATGTAAGCTTAACCGGCCTATATGGCCCGTCGTTTCGTCAATCAAACCGCGATTCCGTGAATTGATCGCGTAAGTCCCAGCGCCGTGATTTCAAATTGTCCATACGCAAGGTTTAAACCTCATTTTGCATGACTCCATCGGTCGAGGACGCCTCAGCGCCCCTAGGGCCACCACAGCCAGCATGGATCGATAGAGGCAGCGTACGCTTGATAAGTCGCCTCGCCACACTCAAAACGTTGAGTGGTTGTCCTGGCTGTTTCACATGACGCATATCGTGTGCTACAGAAAAATGCCGTTTTAGAACACCTTACACGTTTTGTTTTTTTAGGAATGGCAGGTGGTTTTGGGAATGCACATTGATGCACATACGTCACGAGCAGTTAGCGTGACCAGTGTGGCCTTCTCGAAATGCACGAAACTCGTGCTCTTCCACACCCGCCCGCCCGCACGCTTAGTATTGCGTCGCGGCAAATTTACCTCGAAATCCTTACTTTATTCGTTGTGTCATTAGTGTAGTTGTTTCGCGTGTAGCGTGTAGCGGCCCCCGAGCTCACGGTGGTGATGGTCATGGCTGTCGATCCGCTGCATCGTTAACTAGGTGGTTTCGTCTATACAGGACAGCACGTAACCTGTATGTCGAATCATCGTTAACACTCATCATCTTACACATACATACACATCCTCCCACACACACAAACTGCACAACCATCACAACAGTAGACGAAAGACAATTAATTAACTGACGCGCGCCATCTTCTAGCTCGACACTCATCCCTCTCACACTATCGTAGCAGGACCAAAAAAGGCCGACAAGCGGCCGTTTTTGCTTGGCTTGCTTTTATTGTATATTAGTGGTATACGACGTGTACTGTACGACTGTAATCCCCTGTCTGTGTTTGCTTATTTGCTTCATAGCTTTCGTCTAGGTTTGTTGGTGCCTTTTCGTACGTCGCCTATATCATCCCGGTAACCCACGGCCGAGCGCAGACAGTCGAATGGAAAGCGGCAAATAGGAGCAGCCACGGAAAACAAAGAGAAACAAGAGGCAACGAGAAAACAACTAAACACAACTAACATCATTAGGTATTATTATTATTATTACTACTACTATTATTAATATTATTATTATTTATCGTGACGTCGGGCATAAAAACAGGCCGCCACACGTTATATGTGTGTAATAGGTTTAATTGCATCAAATGCACTATTGTCTCGATGTTACAAAGCAAGCACTGCTTAGTCAGAGTGGCATAGAGAGACTGGAAACTGGAAAATGAAAAACAAACGCATGCTTTAGCGTCTCGACTTTGTTGGGACTCGATGCCACTGTCGTCACGCTGACTTTCATACCGAGCGCGAGGCAATGTGGTGATTGGTACGTGTGATATATCATAACTTTGAGAGTGAAGCCGCTAAAGGTGCATGGCAACACACGCATATATATTGTATATATATATATATATATATATATATGCCCTCTGAGTGCTCAGTTGCTTACTGTAAACGCCAGCGATTTCGAGTCAAATTTCTTGTAGTATTTTGTCGGAAGTACTTGCAATGGTCGGCAGGCTAGATCGCCTGAGCGTGACAATCAAAGTATATTCTTGGGTCTCCGTTCGTCGAGCGCCGATTGCCTCCAAGAATATATATATATATATATATACCAAGATAAACCAATTACGGGATGTTGTAGGGGTCGACAAGCTGTCCACCTACCGACCACCTACTAACGCAGGTTGTGACGTTCTGGAATTATACTATGAACAGTCGTACGGGCAATCGAATGTCCGATTGGGACAAATCCGACGGGTGGATCTGATCGCATCGACTAAAACTGTCCTGGCTGTCTGAGAGGTGATTAGTGCACATTAAGAAAAAAGGCACGATCAGCGAGTCGTTGCTACTATGTCCCTTTATGTCGCAGAGACCAGAGGGGGAGAGAGAGAGAGAGTTCAGGTACAGATATGTACAATATATATATATATATATAAATATATATGTGACATTTTCACTTATTTTATCCGGTGTGCACGTTCGTAATGAGACAATTGTTACCTCTAATATTTAGGCAAATAAAAAAAGAAGGTAATCGAAAACTATATATATATATATATATATATATATATACTGTATATATACTGTATATACATTATAAGATTTCACTAGCCTCGATAAGCATATCCGACGGTAGCTGTAAGTCACCGAAAAAAGAGGGAGACTCCTCTTTTGTTGGACTTCTTAGCAGGTAGGCGCTCTGTTCATCAGAAGATGGGCTGAAGGTAGATCAATGTTGTTTCTGCTACTACAATTGTTGTTGTTATTGTTACGACGACGACGATGACGACAAAGAGATGACAACTTGCACGCCGCAGCCAACGCTGCAGTTTGCCGCAGCGTTGGGGTGGCTCGTTGCACTCGACCGAGCTCGTACGAGCGCTCGATTCCGTGCCAGTGTGTTTGCTCAAGGCGCGGCGAGGCCAGGCAAGGCCAGGCAAGCATGAGGGGCATCCAGCGCCGCAGATCGCCTTTCAAGCCGATTGGCGTCGGCCGCCCCCCTATGCTTCACTTCGAGTGCACAACAGGCGGTGCAATGCGGCGGCTTGCTTGCGGCTGAGAGCCGCCGACATCGAAACCAACTCACTGCCAACTAGCCAGACGAATGCAGACGAAACAGAAGAAGCAACAGCAGTAGCAGCGAAAGACGAAAAAGAAGAGAAATAGGAGAAACGACAGGAAGAAAATACCAGACCACGTTGTTGTTGTTGTCGTCGTTGGCGGGTTTGGCGGGTCCTGCGACATCGTTTTCACATGATTCCAACGAAGATACTGGCGAGAACGCTGCGGAGTTCGTTTTGTTGTCCGTCGAATTTGGGGGGGGGGGTTGCCCGATGTCCAGGAAGCCAGAAGTTCACACGGCAGAATTTGTCAGCGAGCAAATCCCTTGGCTGGCTAGTTCGTGAGCAGAACTCTCTCATTCGCTCATCTCGCTCGGCACCCGTCCGCCTAACAGGGAGCAGATTTTGTTGCGCTGTGTAGCGATGTAACAATCCATTGTCTTGTTGATCGACGTTGTAATGTATCGGTAGCTAATGTTGTCCTGGCAGCCTTAGTGGTAGGCCATCTACTGAGGAAAAGCGTGTTTATTGCAGCTGCGAAATCACGGCTCAGCAGGTCGGGGCAAGAAACGGGGGAAATCGTTCGTGTCTAGCCGCCAACAGTTGTTGTGGAGTCGCAAGCCTGCAGGGATTGTAGCTGAAGAATGAAGAACAACGAGTCGGGTCGAGGGTGGCGATGATGTCGATTTTTGGCTAGCAGTCAGGGACTCCTACCCTACAAAGACGACAAGCCTCTTATGTGTTTTGCCTTTCATGCACACCGCCTGAGAGACAGTGAGAGAGATTCGTTTAATCGTAATCTTAGTTTGGCGTGTTCCGCATTAAAACTCACTGCTAAAGATATTGTGGAAAGCTGGAAGAAATATTATCGCCGCCTCACCTGGCCGTCGGCTTGTTCTCGACAAACGATGCGGTGTGCTCAGGCCACTACACACAGGTAGATCGTTGTTAATTACGAATTAAAAAAACAATTACTTACACTACTAGAGAGAGCCATGCAGTCGACGATCAGGTAGGTCATCGAGGCGGTAACCAACCGCACACAGGTCGGTTTCAATTACATTTGCAAAAATTAAGCCCAGTAAATTGATTCTGAGCGAAAAAGAAGCGAAACAGACAGACAGCATAATTAGAATAGTCAACACTGTTTAAAACAGCGTCCAAACATACGCCCATATAGGTCAGCAACAACAAGGTATTTATATACATCCACTATCTACCAATAAACCAGGTATACTGCCGCTTGTAGAATGACAACTGGCATCACAAGCGCCCTACGTTCCCGTTTGAGTCACCAAGTCAAATCGTCTTCTATCGCGTTTTTGTGTTTAAACGTGTGTGTGTGTGTATTTGGGGGTGTCTGCATATATGCATGCAGGCACCTCTGGCCGTTTTGCTTATTTGTTCATTGGCTGGATAACAAACACTGATGGGTGACGCGGACATTGCCGTGACGACAGCTGGCGTCCGTCATCAGTTTACCATTTCGCCATCTGCTCAACAAAAAGCAAACATGGCCCTCCCATCAATACTACGGATCTATCGATGCGGTCTATTGTCGATTGTCGGAGAAGGAGGTGGTCGGTTGGTTGCAGAAGCTGGTCCCTGTTGTGGGGTTCCTGGACTTTGGGGTTGTTTGAATGATGGACCGCCCGCGCTGTCCCCCTCCGGGCGGCAGACGACGATGCCGACGACAAGCAATATTGAGCACATTGTCGGTCTCATCCTACCATAGGCCATAGGGAGGCGAAACTTATAGAAGAAACGAAAAACATTACCTTCGTCGACTCGTCAATGCAACCAGGCAAACAAAAACCATTGAACGAGTGCGGGAAAGGGAAAAGGAAAAAAGGGCAATGGGCTGGATACACGTGAATAGTAGCGGGGGAGAAGGGAAGGGGGTGTGCTAGAGAGACGAAAGCGAGAGATGCAAAAGGAAATCTAGAGGAGGGTATTATCCTTACAATATGTCGTTGTCGGATGTTGTCCCGACAACCTATTGTCTCACTTGGATTGATGTACGAAGTACGATATAATTGGTTTTGCACCTACAGCTCTGCACGACTCTGCACGTAGAGCACTAAACTGTTGTGTGCATAGACAGTAACTCTCGCGAAACGACGATTCATGATTACAGGTTGGGGCAGTATTATTACCGTTACCGGTCTTCTACTAGTAGCGTTTCTAGTGTTAGTACAACGAACAATCATCACCTACTACTTCTTCTGCCGGTGAACCCAATTCGGTTAACAACTTGGAACAAATCCCGGCGATCGTGACGGAACTCTCAGCCCGGCTCTGCACAGAGACATAGAGAAAAAGGGAGAGATGGAGCTATAGAGGGACAGAGAGAAGGAAAGGGGCCACGGGGATCTACGCAGCTGCTAATGCGTCACTTCCACTCAACTGTAAGCACACATCTAGTAAGCGTGGTACTACCGTTATATATATATATATATATATATATATATATGCTTCCAAGGTGACACTACCAGTAAGCATAATCAAAAATTATAGTTCTGCAGCCTGTTGCTATTGGCATTCATTGATGATGCCAAAGTTTGAATGCTCGAAACACTGTCGGGTCGAGGCTAAACGGGCGAGTTAGACGGTTGTGTCCAATCTCCACCGACTCTGATATCTAGTTTAACTCCCTAATCTACCTTCCTTCCATTCTCTCTCAAATGTACAAACGTACACCTCTGCAGTGCAGCACTTAGGCTACACACAAAACGACAATCTAACTTTTTCGGGCTGATTTGACGTCCACGGGACTGCTTTTCGCATTGCTTTATAAATTTTAATGTGCAACGGTGGGGCTCGAACCCGCGCACCTATGTGCCTTCTCCGGTTGCGAGGCGCATACTAATACACTACTACGCTGGGACAAAACGACAATCTGACTACGACAACAAGGCATTGACCTAGCTACGTGATACATAGCTAGTTCTAGGCACCCAGCCATGTCCCAACCGGCCAATGCAAATAAACCAGCTGCGCCTGGTTGGAACATTGACACTTTTGGAACGGCAGCACTAACTGAACGGCAATGAATGCGGTTTGGGCAGGGTATTATTAAACTACTGGGTACTTTTCGGGAGTATTAACGTTAGAAAAAACCGTCCGTATCGCAGGTGCCAAACGTATCGTTTATTGTAGAACTGAAAGCAATATTTACTATGATAGAAGCCCATAAAAACATAAGAACATAGCGGTTCCGTTAATACTCGTACGGAGTAGCAAATACCGGGAGTACGCCTGGCTACACTTCAAGCAGCGCAACGAGGAAGACGATACGCCAAGCGCCTTAACACCTGAGGTTTGGCGGTAAAACTGTCGCTCAATCCACAGTCAGGCACAATGATGAGGGGTTTGTTGATGTGTCTCACCATCTCTTGTCTCTGTATCTAAAAAAAGGGCGCGTTGCGCCTCCCTTTCGCTGTGGGCACTACTGCGTGATCACGTAGTGCGCCGACGTAAGCGTTATTGTTCGGTCACCGCAGCGGACGACGAACCGAGCGAAGCCAGCCAGCCAGCCCGCCTCCCTCCCGAATTCTTCTTCATCCGATAGGTTTAGATGGTGGTCATTGAAACGCGGGGTTGGTGGTTGGGGGTTCGCGTGCAGTCACGCGTATATCAACTCGTTAGGTAAAAAGAGACCGACCGTTGGGAAGATAGAGAACAGAGATAGAGCTAAATAGATATACAGACAGATTGAGTGAAAGGAAGAAGAAAAAAGTCAATTAATTACCAAAACCTCTTAAGTTTGTATCGGTCGTTGTCAGTCGCCCGTATGGCGCAGTGTGGTTGGCCCGTTGTGCTCTCTTGCATGCCACGTTTCACCGAAACACGGTTAGAATAGATTAGAATAAATAAATAAAATAGCTGTGTCGTGGCTCTGGGTCGTCTCGCAACGCTTACGCTGATGTCGAAAGATAACATGGTATACGACTTTCGTGACCAGATTGCTAATAAGCTAATGGCGTGTGTATTGTTTTAAAGTATACGCACGTTTTCTATTGCAAATATATGTATGTATATATATATATATATATATATATATATATATATATATATGTATCGAACAGCAATGCATCCTGAATTCACTCAAATTTCCTACTTTTTCTGGTTTCATTCACGAGTCGAAACGGTAATGTACTTCGGGCGTACTTACAGGCCTGATAGGCCGTGCTTCGACTGTATCATCCGTATCCACCGACCTCAAGGCCTGCAAGACATCGACTGATCGAATCGACTGACCCCGTCTCATACGCGTTGCCCCCCATACGTCGTACCAATCATCCCAAATCGTATCGGAGGTCTTCTTTTGATGGCGAATTTGCGTATGTGCAATATTAAACGTACACCCTTTGTTTGTCTTCTAATAGTTATGAAAAAAAAATGTAAATATCGATTGACCACTCGTCACATTACTGATGCAGTTCCTATTTGATTCAGTACGTCCAGCCAGTTATTAGTCTTTGGGTCACATATATGTTTTTACATGCCTACTATAACGGCAAATGAAAACCTCATTGAGCATCTCATGGACCTCTTTAGTCAGTCTATCAACAATATTAACAACCTTCTTTGGCCTACAGTTTCTCTCCAAGGTGGTCAATGATGTCGCGCAATAATACGGTGTACTAAACTATCAAGTTTATGTCTGGGTTCTTCCTATGATTAAAACACTTTCCTATAAGTTGACAAATTGTATAGCAATGCCACGTTCATGTCTATGGTTTAGCGGCCGGTATTAGTTGGCATTATTTAACGATCTACTAGAAACACTGCCTAATGCCTATTTACTGAAAGCTATCGCTCTATATGGGTACGCCCGGCTAGTTTTATACATTTATTTGGACTAAGAAACTGTTTTAATATGTTATTGCGAAATAAACAATATGTATGTCATATTTTATGACATACATATATTTAGACTGCTTTATTGAACCTCGCATTCTGGAGTGCCGCGTTAAAATACCGTGTAGGCTGCCGGGTAGGCGGTCGGGTCTACGCCGGCTGTCGGGTGTTTTCCATATGATTATGCCATTTTCACGCTTCTATTCGAATTGATAGGATTTATTCGATCTCATTTGTATTGCAACCCTCACCGTTCCCGTTAGCTCAATAGCACGATACACTGCAGTGCAGCCTCACGTTCTATGAGCTGGCCAAGCTTTTACTCACTGATGGGGCTTGGTGCAGGCTATCTGTGAAATAGAAGAAATAAGCAGAAAAAAGCAGATAAACCCAAAACAAATGTAGCTCGTACAATTCGGACGGTTCGTGTGTGTGTGTGTAAGTGAGTAGGCAACATAGAGAGAAAAAGAAAAAAAAACCGGTGATACAAGGTTGTCAACGGTGATGCTGTCGTTCGCGTTGGCCCACGAGTGCGGCCGCTGCATAAAGAGGTCGGTTGTTGTTGTTGTTGTTGTTGTTGTTGTTGTTGTCGTTGTTGTCGTTGTTGTTCTTTTTGTTGTTGTTGTTGTTCTTTTCTTGTTGTTGTTGTTGTTCTTTTCTTGTTGTTGTTGTTGTTCTTTTCTTGTTGTTGTTGTTGCTGTTGTTGTTGCTGTTGTTGTTGTTGTTGTCGTCGCTCTTCTGCCGGTGGCGACGGCTCGACTAAGCGTTCGCGTGCGGTATAGCAGCAGCCAACCAGTTCGGCACCAGGAAGCCGTGTACACGAGTTTGCACGCATGCAGCCGCTAACAGCGCGAGTCCCAAGCTTGGTTACCTGGCGTGCTTGCTTTAGGTAGATGAGCTCGGCGCCCTGGCGTTTTCTCGACGGTCTGTCACGAAGCGGGCTTCCGGAGCCTAAAACCACGGAGCACAGCACGATATGAACGTTCGGGACCGGCTCACTGTGCCGTGCCGCACCTGGTCGTGGGTGTTGTGCGTTCACGACATCGCTAGTTAGGTGGCTTGCTCGCGCCTAGCTGCCTGTAAGACGTGCCGACAAACGGCCATGTAAGATGGCTGGCTAAGATAGATTTCAAAAGTCGCCCGCTGAAACGGCTGCCAAAAGCCTCGGAGGAGTAATTACTTCTCTCGCAAGTGTTGATGGTCATTAGAAAATAAATAGAGACGCTATAGATATACATATATATATATATATATATATATATATATATATATATATATATATATATATATATATATATATATACGTTTAACGAAATGCTCCAACAGCGCCAGCTGCAGCAGAAAATGCACTTCCAGCCGCTCATCGAAACGCAAAGAGTAACCGATCTGCAACTGAGAGGACCGACCATTCACTATGGGCCACTAAATCACCTTGCGGAGACTGAGCCTTCAGATGACAAATTAGGAAGGAAGCGTGCTTCAAGCGGCTGTCGTTTGCTGCAGGCTTCATTTGTCGTCCCTGCTGCGTTAACTCGAAAAATCAGCGGCCCATGCAGGATCGCTGCTACTTAATATAGACGGAAGAAGAGTATTTATTATAAGAACATTCGCTAGCTAAAAAAAGGAACTTCCGCCATCGACATATTTGCAACCAATGTGAAGCCCAGCAGGTTAAACGTTCCAGCTAACAACCATTACCAGAAGAAGGCGCTCACATTAGGGCACACATACCCGATACTGATGAACGTCGCAGTTACACTCCAGACTCCCACATGTCGGGAAATGCTTTGCCTCGGCATCTGAATTCTGAGATTTTGCTGCCATAACGAGCCCAAAGAGAGACTCTTCGCACAAACGGTAACGCCGAAGAATAGCAATGACGAAAAATGAATTGCGTGCACTAATATATATATATATATATATATATATATATATATATATATATATATATATATATATGTATATATATTGTGTTTTTAATAGGACCGTCTTCTCCGGACGACATATTTGTTCAAATTCTGTAATTCTTCATTAAGCTTAAAACTTCCGTAATTACACATTTTCAACAATTAAAGCAATTAAGGGCATTTTGCAGAAAAGGTTATCGCCCGTGTCTGCATGCTCTTGTGAGTGAGTGTGTCAGCATACTACATAACTGTGTTTATTAGATTGTTAAGGTTTTCATTGTGCTGGGAGTTCTATCCATATACACATGCGTTTAATATATCCGGCGAAATTAAACGAATCTGTTGTTTAAGTTTGGTTTGCATTTGTTTCTAGACAACTCCAATGCACGTTTAAACAGATGAGAGAATCTGGCATTTATGGTTACTAAGATGATAATTAATCCAATAATTTGACTTAAGCCTTGTGTATGGGTGTGCTGCAACATTGTTTATAGCACTTCTGATAGGATAGTCTTTCGTAGAAGTGGCCCCAAAAAGTAGTAGGCGAAGTTCCTGCTGTCTTGCGTCAGAATGCTATCTATGTATATTCCATAAAAGTGCAATATATTTTCACCCTTTCATATGTTCTCAGTGGTTGCTCTACAGGCCAATTCAAATATATTTCTCTTCTCCTAAAGAATGCATCTTTTCTTAAAAGTTACTACTAGTTCGACATTCGACTTGAATGAGGCATCGTAAACAAGACAACACATTTGAAGTGTGAAAAAATAAATGCATAATACACGATTTTTTTAATTCGAGCAAGGCAATATGTCGTAACTTATGCAAAAGTAAAGCCCTTGTCCTAACTTTGCTTATCATATGTTTAATATGAATTTGCCATTTGATGTTATTCTGGAACGTCAGACCAAGGTATTTATAGTTGTGTACCTCACCAATTATTGGGCAACTGCAGTTTACCTCAAGATCTAAGCTCGAATCGGTAATAGAGGCAAAGCATAGTCTGATCTGATTACATCTGTTCAATGGCAGGTTTTTAACTCTCGTACTAGCATAACAACCCAAGGAAGCACATCAGTGGCGGGCTATATTAAGTTGTGGTTCAGCAGCGTATTCTATCTTGATTCTCATAATTTTCGGGTTTCTTACATTAATACAGAGATTGTGGATTCGCCACTAGAGATTTATTCTAGCCATATCACTTGTTAGCTTCTCTGTTAGCACTTTCCTGGTGAACAATTTCCGCATCACTGCAAAATGAGTGTCGATTGTTAATATATATACTTAACAGTGTAAGTCCCAGAACGGAACCCTTACGTACGCCGTGATTAACAGAAGCAGGTTCACTCAAACATTTTTCAGACTTTGTACGCTTTTGTCTGTCGGATTATTATTCATTTATTAATCACATTTGTTAGGTATACAGTCAAAGAGTATACACACGGTCACTGAGCCAGCCTGGCCAGTGATTTAACTCTGGAGCACTCCCCCGCATGATATATTCCACAAGCTCTCCCACACCTGTTTACAGAAACATTCTTCTGTTTCTGTAACAGGTCTGTCGGATTAGTAGTGTTTAATTGTGTCGTACTTTGTTGTTCATAGTCCCAAAGCCTTCCCAAGAGCGTACTCGCAGATTCGGAGTCCCATACACCACTCATAGAGATAGTAATGGATCCGAATCTGCGAGGTTTTTGCGGGTCGGGAAGCGCACTTAGGAACTCGACGTCATATTTGGTAATCTTGGCCTGCCGCGCCTTTGCCAGGTCTTGTTTGGGCCGCAAACTTCGGCATCTAAAACCCAGACCTCGGTAGGTATTGTTATTACGAGGTCGGGCTTTAGATCCGCTGTGCCCGGTCGACGGAATACTCGCTTACGAACCACCTCATGACCCCTCTCGCAGAGAAGACGAGCCACGGGATCACAGACGTCGTCATGTCCCTTCATAGTTTGCTTGTGTGTTGTATCGCACATCTGAGTGACATGAGCCAACGTCTCAGGCGCATGACACCCGTGCCTACACCGTTTGTTGTAGCCCGGGCGTCTCCTGGCCAATCGGACACGCGTTGATAGTGCGTTGAGCCTGAGCTTTAGTAGGTTTAAATACTCCTTACCAGATAGGTAGGGCATGCCCTTAATTCAGTAATGTACAAAGGGCGTTTCGTGTGCTTTTTCAAATGTGCCGCATCGAACGTGTTGTGTACTTGTTGAGACCAGTAGTCGGTCTCTTGTTTAGCGGTCTCAATGAAGATTCCCAAGCGCTCGCAAAGAAATCTTATTTTCGCAAGGTCTTTTTTATAGTGCTCAGTGGTTAGCATCCATTGGAGACCAGGGCGCGTGGAGTGTTGTAGTGCTGTCAGACGGGAATGGCGGAGTCTGCGGATAAATGTTTGGAGACAGGGGATGTCCAGACCGCCGTGTGCAGTGTGCGTGTAGAGGTAGGCGTTCGGCACCGAGTTTTCGAGCTTAAACCATTGCGACTTAACAATCTTTCTGATCTCTTTGTCTAGGTCGCTAAGGACTGCGTGAGATGGTCTGGAACCGGAGACCAGTTTATATAGGAGACGGTTAATGAGAAAGTCTTTCAAAAACATGAGTCTTTGGTGGGCTTTGAGGGGAGCTATCGTGAGGCTGTTGAGTAAATTAAGGAGTATATCCTAAGTGGAGTCAACTCTCCCATTACTGTCAAAGTCGACTCCCAGATAATATATATATATATATATATATATTTTTTGCTTACTACGCATTGAATAACCGACACGGTACTCCAGCCCTAGGGATATAAACTGTGTGCGCTTTAAGCAGGTACACGCTGCCTAAAGATCTCTTTTGCTGGGCATGATATATTTATATAACAACAAGCTAAATTAAAAATAATATAATGAATAGTATATTACTGATAACCTATATCTACATTTTCTGCGGGCAAAAATATGTAAGGCGTTGTTAGACGTGCCGTTGGGATCTGTCACATTGATCACTTCGATCAATGGATAAGATACAAGTTATTTATATTTGGCTGGTTACCGTGGCTGGTCGAGGAACTACGTTTTATGCGTATTTTCTTGTTGTAGGGATTCTGGAAGACCCTGTAGATCGAATAAAACAACAACTTCGAGCTTTCGATGCATCACTTGGTCGTTATATCGCTGAAATTTTATGAACACAAAAAACACTAATATCGTTATTTCGTTACTTTGCTAAACTAGCATGAATACAATACACTGGTAGTAAAGACCGGCCACTCTTAAAGTGGTTTTCATGGTATTCAACTTAAACAAGGTGAATGCCGGAGTGGACTATAATGGACCATGATTAGACAAAGAGAATAAAAAGAAAAGCGGGAGAGAGCACACGCGTTTTAATAAAAGCGATGGTGCATTGCCGTTCCCCCATTATTATGATTATTTCTTTCTCACAGAAGACCAACCAGTCAAGTGCTGGCGGCAGACATGACCTGGCCAAGTTTCATTAAGGGTGAGCCCTAGTCTCTTTGAAATAGTTATTGAGACTGTATTCAGTGGGCTTAACATGAAAGACTTTCCTACTTAGTCGAGATTGACGAGCAACAAAAAAGTGATGGGCAGCGTTCGGCGGATTGAGCTCAGGGAAAACATTTTCTTGAAAGGAAGCAGCACGTATTCACATACCTCGCTTAACACGAATCGCTTCCCCATTTACTCTGCCCCCCCCCCCCTCATCCTAGCGGCGTCTACGTCTTTCTATAACGCGACTGATTCTATCTGATAATACTGCATCCATGTAGAAAAACGACATATGTATAGAGCGAAGATGGTTGGTTGTTAGACGGACGGAGGCTGACGGCTGATTTCCCCGCATTGAAATTCAAATAAAAAAGGGCCACCGATTCTAGCCGACCATGCGTTTTCAAGCACAAGTCGTGGTCAAAAATAAACTCACCACTGGCAGTACTTGGATAGGCGCGCAGAATGCATTGAGGAGGTCACGTCACCTCTTGACGGGGGACGGTAGGCGTAGATTGTTGTACTTCTGAATCACCTTCCATTAAGTTGTAAGTAGGCAGGAAAGACAAAGAAAACGTATTACGAAATTCTTATCCCGGACAACGTGCAACCTTGCAGATTGATAAGACGCTACTCCTTGTAGATTGCACAGCGTTAGGGGGAGATGAAAAGCGTTAGGGGTTGGCAAGCATATTGTTCCTGTCGACCCGATTCAGGCCAGTCTCTCTCCTGGTTCTCAGCCTACTCACCTCGACCGCCCACCGAGCAACTGAACCTATAGATGATAGAAACGTAGCCTAGGCTAGGTACAGTGTAAAGGTACAATACTAAATACGAAGCGATGCCTAGCAGTTACCGTTCCCTGGGGGTGGGGGAGAGGCGGGTGTTAGTGGGTTTGTGAGTCCCACACTAGTCACTGGCTGTGGTGACGCATGTACATCACGATTCCCGTAATCCCCCATATTAATGCTGAGCGGTTTTAGCATTAAAACAAAGTACAGTGTGCATTCGTTGAGAGAGAGAGATATATAGAGAACATCCCCAGCAACGACGCTGAAAGGAACGCGTGACGCGCGTGGCCAGCACTGGTGGGGCTATTTCCAGGGCATTTTTCCAGCCAGTGACAGGCTTCCACATGGACATGTCTGTGAACTGGCCCTGCAGCAGTTATTATGCCAGCAGTAGCAGCAGAAGAAGCAGGCGCGGTATTATTGCAGTAGCCGGTGGCAGTAACAATTTTACTCGTAGCAAGTTTAAACGTAGCTGTAGTTCGCTGACTTACTCGTTATTGCTCGACGACCCGCGCCGCAGCTGTTCTTTGGCTGCTGCTGCTGATGATGCTGCTGTTGCTGTCCTTCATAGCTCATCTCGCTGTGAAATGGGGCTGCAAATGGGAAACGCGTGTCTGTTCTGCTGTACACCGTTGTAGACGTCCAGCATTATAGCTGCTGGTATTATTGTCGCTCTTGTTGTTGTTGTTGTTATTATTATTGTTGTTGTTGCTTTTGTGCTTTTCTTGTGTTTGTTGTAGTTCTTGCTTTCATCCGTCGTCGTTGTGCTTGGTGTTGGCATCCCTGGCCGTCCTGCTGTCAACATAGCAACGAGCTAGCTCTCCGAGCGGAGACGCTTCCAAATGCGGCACGGCAACACCGACCGACCGACCCTATAATGGACGGAAAGCATATCGGCGCAACATTTTCAGCGTATTGTGCCCGCTCTCGTTTTCAACGCAGACAGACGTACGCTGTCCTGCACGATATACGACGATGCCTTGCCTTGTCTTGCCGTCATGCAACGCACTCCGCATTGCGGATCGGCCGCTTCGGCGGCTAACGTCCTGACGCGGTGGCGCCGGCGGCGGCAGGGGGGCTGGGCCGGACGGGCCGGGACGGCGCGCCGTTTGCACAGTTGCCCGTTCGCCGTCAGGCCTTCTCGACTGACACACTTTGTGCATATCTTGCTATATTAACGTAGTCGAAGCGACAGCCAATGCTGTCTTGTTCTTGTCGTTGTTGTCGGTCTCGTCCTGCCCCTTCAGGAACCTAGCGAAACGTAGCGTTCTCAGGACGTGTACAGAGAGAGAGAGAGAGAAAGACGCAGTCTTAGTGCTGCTATTGTAGAGCAGTACTGTGCTCTAGAGAGTATGGCTATATTATTGATGCCTAGACTAGCAGCCGCTGTTGCTGCTGCTGCAGCCTGTTGCCTGTTGTTTAAACAAACTGGAACCTAGTCGGAGTAGTAGTGGTAGTAGTAGTAGTAGTAGTGTAGGTCGAACATATGTAGTACAATCACTCCTCTTGCGCTCGTCGCACTTTGCGTTCGCGTTCGCTCTTGATGATAACGTTAATCGGCATGCTTAAACATGGCGACACAGACATGTCATGGCGGCATGCTGCGTGGGTCGTCACATGCGTCGCGTATGCTCGTGTGTGTGTGTGTGTGAGGTGCTTAATGCGTCTTTAGTATCCGGAGGAAAGGCGACGGCGCGAGGAGCTAAACTCCCTCCGGCGACCTCGCTCCGAGGACTGGCCGGAATGTTCTCCGCACGGGCGGGCGGCAAATGATCATTGCCGCATTGTCGCTTTGCTACAAGCCTAGAGCGGCCTTGCCGCCAGCCCTAGTCGAGCTACGGACGCTAGACGAACATGCGGACGATACAGGGCACGACAGAGGCCAGTCGATTCTCTTTTCCAGGGGGGGGGGGGGGGGAGAGAAGGGGCACCGTAGGCCCTGTCACCCTGTATCCGCCCTGGCGAGATATTAGTGAGGGACACTGGCCCCGGGCTGTCGTCGACTCCGCAGGCTAAAGCGCCGTCACAGCTAGGGATAGACAGACGGGATGGGAGGGGAGGGGAGAAGGGGGGAGAGGGAGCGCGGAAAAGGACAAAAGACCAGGAGGACTTGCCGCCTCCGGGTTGGTAGCAACATGTTCATCAGAACTCATTCACCCTGGCTGCGCTCGACGTTCGTTCGTATAATCGTAGCTTATGCGCGTATATATATGGCCCCGTATGCCCTGCGGTGTAACATTATGGCCTGCGCAGTGGAGTCGTCGTCGTCGGGACGTGCAGAACGGCTGTAGGACTTTGTCTCAGCGTACGTTTGGGTGAGCGTTGGCGTGTGTTAAGCTCCCTCGTATCTTTCTCGAAACCGCCGAAAGGACAATGGTAAGGCAACGCGAAGCGAGCAGACAGGGTAGACGGGGCCTTGGAAGTAATGGCTGAACAGCCCCGCATGGACAGATAGGCGTCTCAGGGCGGCGGACGATCATTTGTTGGACGTTGGAAATAAAATCGCGCGTTGAAAAGCAGATGACCACCAGAGTTTTCAGTCAAATAACTGCGGTCCTGCGGGTCGCCGTAAAGGTAGGTAACCCGACGGGACAAAGAGACTCGGAATGGCAGGACAAAGATGTTAGAGACGGCAACAGCACATAGGCTAGAGGGCCACGAAGGGCTCTTCGAGTCGAGGTGGCACAAAACAAAACGACGCCGTCTACACTGCGGGAGGTTTTCTATAGATTCTTTCCATCAGGGTCGTGACCCGACTGCAAGCGGCTTTTTCGTTAAGGCTGCTGCCCTGAAGAAATATTCCGAAAATCAGAAGGTAACTCAGCCCGTGTGAGGGGAGGCGTTTGGTTTCATACAAGTTTGGCCAGATAGGACCGAGTGAATTAGATAAAGAAAAAAAAGCAACAACAACAAACTAAAACACATCATCGGTATATTCCAATGACACCGCGTACACCATTTTAAGTTTGGTGACTAAAAGAATTTATCGACACGGAAAGCATATCGCAGAGAAGTGTGAAATGCGAAAAATAGCAGACAACTGAAGACGCCACAGATGGGCTCGGGGTTGGACGAGAATACATGGGTAAGAGGCGTAGAAGAAGAAGGCGTAGGCAGCCTTTAGGAACGTACAGGGGAAAGTGGCTAAATGACGCTGGCTAAATGAAATTAGTACCCGCACGGAGATTGTGCATGTCGCAGGCACCTTCTTTGCACAATAAAAGCTAGTAAAACTGTATAAATTCCCTACAGTAACACTCCCTCGGTTCCAGCATCGGAATATGGGGGGCAGGGCACACGAAATCCCGTATATGGCTTTGCACTGCAATTGTCATACTATCATTTCGAGGTGATCAAACTGGTGATTTCGAGAACTGTAAGATTCATTTCTATCTCGGATGGGTGACTGCCACCGACTTTCGGTCCGACTGAGAATTTCCAACTCTGTGATGTAAACACTTCTACAGACAACCTAGGCTATCCTTCATCCCCTACCAGTCGCCTTGGCTTACTAGGCGTAATGACCGAGTGACCATTACACAAAGCAGCAGATCTCTCTATGATTTCTACCTGAAGCGACCGGAATATATCATTGCAAAAGGTTGTAGCCTCCAGAATTGTTCAGAGCCAGCTCCTACTTTCCAACGGATGGTAGACTTCGCTCTGCCAAAGGTCGAAGCAAGGGGAAGGAAACATGTAAGAATCGGAAAGAACAAGGACATTCGGATGGCGGCTTAAAAAATAAGCTAGTGACTCAAACGTCTCGACCGCCCAATCGTCTTTTTGATTAACTGACTGACATCGATCGTCCGAAGCCTTTGCCCTGGGCCCACCATCTGAAATCACGCTAAAAAGGGCTTTGTCTTCTTAGCGCCCCGTTTTTCATCGCTCTGCTAGTTTGCTCTCTAACCGGAGCCATGCCTGGTCACCAGTGGGTCTCGAATTGCCCCGAAGCTATCGAAATTTCTACGTCTATTACAGAGCCTTTGCAGCTATCCAAGGATTCATCACCATCTATCTATTCGTGGCGATTGTATCCGATTGTGGCAACGCGTATCGGTGATATCTCAGCCGTCCAGCTGGCTTATATACGGCTTGCAATGTTGACACAGAAGGAGATCAAACGCGTAAAAGTTGCTCACAGTTACTCTAACTTCTCTTACTACTATTTGGAATAGTATGCTAATTACGCGCGGCAAGATTCGGTTTTGCGCTACTTTCAAAGAAATTCTACTCGTCGTGAATCGGCCGAAATTGGCCCACACAAAAGCAAGCGCGTATCCCGACGTATATTGCTTGCTACGCGATAAACGTTGCATGTTGCAAAAGTCTCTATGAGTCGGTGCTGCACCACGCTAGCCCTCAAAGTGCCCGGCTAATCTAAGTAGTCTCGAAAAGCAAATTTCGCTACTCCAGGCGGGCTGCGTTGTACAAACAATACAGTTTTTTTTGTTTTTATGTATCATAAAATAAGGTAACAAAAAGCAGCTAATTAAGTTTCAACAAATTTAGAGGGGGCTAACAATGATAGATATGTTTGCCTTTGTGGGCTTTGCTAACCAACTACTACTGGAGAGGAATCTACGCGTATAAATCTCGTTGTCTTAGCGCTGGCTGAGAGTCCATAAGCAAGAAGTAAATTGACTTGGAAAGCCTTGACGTTGTCATCGTCGTCGTCGCGCTCGACGAGATACTAGCGGAGCAGGCGCAAAGCATACGCTTAGTGGAAGAGCAACCAAGAGGGAAAGCTACTGTTGTTGCTGCTGCTGCTGCTGCTGCTACTGTGTAATAATGCACCACGGCTCCCACCATTACTACGGCATAGCATATATGATTCATGCGATGATGTGTGCCATATATTAAGACGGTATTCTCATCATTTTAACAGCACGATTCAGTCTTAATAATAAAAAAAAGCAATCGTAGCATGTAAATTGTGATGATAATTATAGTAAAAATAATAGTAATAATAACAATAATAATAATAATAATAATAATAATAATAGTAATAATAATAATAATAATAATAATAATAATAATAATAATAATAATAATAATAATAATAATAATAATAATAATAATAATAATAATAATAATAATAATAATAATAATAATAATAATAATAATAATAATAATAATAACATGAAGATGATGATGATGTTGACCATGAGATACAGAACAAGCAAGCGAAATATGCACTGACCGGCCCGAAGTACCGGCATCATTTCGACTGCTTTTGTCGAGCTGCTGCTGGTGCTGCTGCTTACTGCAAAGTGGTGTTGGTGGTAGTTGTTGGTGTTGTCGAGTTGTTAAATTTTATCGTGTGTCGTTATTAGTAGTGCTAGATCTAATGACCAGCGATAGGTCGTTGTAGTAGTCATACTAGAAATGCATAGATAGTTCTAGCATGTGCTGCTGCTGCTAATCTACTGGCACGCCCTGGCACGCTGATGCAAACGGTGGTGGTGCTGAGGTGGGAAGAAAACGGTGGGCTAACCAACCGCCTGTTTGTTGGGATGCGACAAACAACTGACCCTAGTCGACCACCACCAACCTCCACTTCGCCAGCTCGAGAAGCCAGGTCGAGGTGGGGAGTTAACGGAAAGCCATTATGACGTCGGTCGATCGCTCGGTCGGTCGGTCGGTCGGTCTGTCGACGGCAGTTGATCACATCATAACCGTAAGCTGTAAATGAGTCACACGCGTTCTGCTGTTGTTGCTGTTACTGCTGCAGCTGCTGCAGCTGCAGCTGGCCAGCATGATCAGCGTGACCAGCCTGCATCACCAGGCGCGGAAGAAGGGAGACGAGGACATTGAGGAGATGAGTCGCGATTAAGAGTGCACGGCTTTCGAAACGACGACGACGACGACGACAACGACTGCGCCGATAGAGAAACCGGAGAGCGCACCCCGGCGATGGCACAAAGAAGCGAAGCATAGCGCTAACAGCGGCTGGCCGCTATGCGCCACGAATCAGTCAGTGTAAGACGCGGGTAAAAGCGGCGGGTAAAACCGAGGGCACAGCCTGCACTACCTGCACCACCTGCACCACTACCACCACCACCCCCAGCTCCCCCACCGCTCTGGCCGGCGCATACTGAGTGAGAGGCAAATTATGTAGGCAGGTGAGAAGGCCGGCACGCACGCAGGCAGGCAGCCTAGGCCAGAAGCAGGCATTGAAGCAGATTGAACGAGCAGCCGCAGCTGCAGCAGCAATAGCAACAGTAGCAGCACATGGTGATGGCGGTGGCAGAACCATGCGAGCCAATGATGATGGCGACCAGCATTAGCGGCAAGTCGCCATCGTGCGGCGACACGAATATCGGTAAGCCCAGCGTAGGCCATGCTCTCGTTCTAGCGACTCAACCGCAAGCACCGCACTGAGACGAGAGTTTATATATATATATATATATATATATATATATATATATATATATATATATATATATATATATATATATATATATATATATATATATATATATTTACTGTGAGTATTATTGAAGTGTTTATTTAAAACTAACTACTGAGACCTGAGCGCAACTGTCCCACTGTTTCACGAGGCGAAGCATTTTCTGTTCCCGCGGAATTTCTGCTGGTGTGGCAAGAGCCGCCAGACTTTGTCCTTCAATTCGTCGTCTGAGCTAAGGAGAGCTTCTCTTTGAAATATTAACTCACCAGGCGACATATACGGGTTGTAGGGTGGATGCTCAAGCTGCTCCCACTGTGGAACCTGGACAGTACGCTTTGTGTGACACTGGAGATGAGTGAACGCGTGTTATTTTAGAGCAAAATCACTCCCTCCGTTTGCTTTATATGGAGTTGCTGTGAGATTACGAAGTGTCGAACTTTAGTATGCGTCACTGTAAGTGGCTTTTTTCGTGCTTGACGAATCCGTTAAGTATCATTGTATATATTAGTTAAGGAGAGGACTTGGACGTGTCGAACATGACGGTGAGCATCACCTTGTGTGTTGGGAGCACAGCTTTGATTTTGTTAGGGGAAGGCATTTTTTGAATTGATTGCACCAACTCTCGTCATCGGTAAAGATCCGCTCCAAAAAATCGGGGTTTTCGTGACACTCATATAAGTGTCACTGCGTTACCCCTATAAGCAATTCTTCTTACGAAGAATCCTCGCTCAGCTTCTTCGTAACTCACTGCGCACTCATCTTCCTGTAAACCAATTTGTTGTTGTGCACAGTTGTCCACACTGTTGCAACGCTGGATTCCGCCATCACTCCGTTAACAATCGCACTGTGATACGCCGATAATTTCTCACCAGGTCGACTACCCACGCTATCGATGCATTCGGCCGTGATTACCGCGCTTGCCCGGCCTGGTCTCGGGCCATCTTTCAAGCACTCTCGGTCTTCACGGAAACGAAAACACTCCACTTCCTCACTGACTTGTAGTACACACACACAGTCTCATCCGTATACGGACACCACCCAGCGATGGATATCGGCCGGTTGAACACCTTCTGCAGTCAGAAGTCTGATAGCACCTCGCTACTGCTCAATCGTCTTCAATTTTCCGTCTGAATCGGACGGGATACAAAGCTGCCTGCTTCTTTCCTCCATCGTCATGCGCAGGCGCGGGCATCTATGCAGAATTACGCCATACACTTCATTCGCGTCCCTAGATGTCTTATGACGTTATGTTAAAGTTGCATATTTTACACATTTCAATCAATGTTTGGTTGTTGGGGCGTTTCGTGCATTTTCATTGGCAGGCCTTTTATGTAAACGTATATCTACACATATTTATATGTATGTATAAGGAGCGATCAAGAAAGTGACTGATTGTGATTGGCAGAATGGATCGTTACAGGGTTGAAGTTTAGCCGGAAACAGTCAACTTTTAGGACTGGTGTTGTTTGGCATAGTTTATAAGCCAGGATTAATACATGGCCTGGCATTTGTGAAATTCAACTTACTCGATGATGTGTATCGAGCTAGTCTAGAACCAGCATCTCATATATTTTTGTGAATTATAGTCGCTAAAAGTTTAACTTTTGATGTGTTTTCTTGGCAATATCTAGAGTACGGTAGTTCTTTTCGGAACTCGATCGATAAGTACGAAACTAGAAATAAAGTGACAGCGATTCAACCTAACCATTGTGTGTTGCGCAGGTAGACTGATTACATAGTATCTTCTACCGACGTGAACGTGGGGGAGTGGAGGAAAATTAGTACACGCTTAGTTGGGGATAATTGTTTTTCCTGTTTAAGCAACAACAAATAAATGCCTTATTTATTGTACGACAGAGAAGGAGAGAGAGAGAGAGAGAAAGAAAGGCATAAGCAGAGGATTGTGGTGGTTGTCGTCTGCGATCGGGTTAGGCATTGGCCTCGCTCTCGGCCCTCGATCGGCAACGTAATTTACGTAAACACCAGCCCGTGATTCTCAGGGGTGCACACCGCACCACAACAACCACCACCACTACATCGATAGACAACGAATTGCTTAACGGTCTGCACGCCTCCTCCGACGCGCCGTAGAGGAGGAATACGAGAGCGCTTTACCTGCATAGCTACTTCGCCCTTCTCTCTCTCTCTCTCTCCCCCCTCTCTCTCTCCTCTCTTTCAATCCTTCCCGTCCTCCCTGCATTCGTTGTTTTCGCCGTGTCTCCGTGCTGCGCGGTGCATTACGTAATTAGCAGCTGTATCGTTACAGTGTAGTCCGCTAGCCCGCCGAGGTAGCCTTCCAGTTGCGTAAGGCGGTATGACGGCGGTCATGGTTTTCATCCTTATCACCATAATTATCATCAGAATAACCATCACCCTCATGACCACCGCAACAGCAAACGATGAGCACAGTACCAAAGTCGTATCAAAGTCGGTGGCGAGACGATGCTGTGTAGGAAACACACATAATTACAGACGTCTATAAGCGTATACTACGCATATAAGCATATACATCCACATATATATATATATATATATATATATATATATATATATATAATATATATCTTTTTTATGAGCATCGCTCAACAACAATTCGATCAACAACAGTAGGGTTCGAACCGGCGTCATGAAGATGCTGCTATGTTCTCTTCTTTCACCGCGTTCATTCGCCACTGCCCCTAGTTCGCTACCCTCTTGGGGTAAAATCTTATAATCTCTCTTTCGATGGATCATGCGATTTAGCCTACGAGCAAGCAAGTAACTAAACCGCATTAAATATCAGCAGCGGCAATAACCACGACTGACAGCTAGTAGTAGAACGAAGTCTACTGAAGGCTGAAGGCAAATTACTCGGCGAAACACAGAGGCAGACATCGAGCGAAATTGTGAAGGAGTGACTCAGGCCGCCGCTGCCGCTGCACGGCGTACGGCGTCCGTTGCAGCACGAAGCGTCCGCAATGCACGCAACTTGTCGACCTCGTTGCTGTTACTACTGTCGTATGGTTCTCAGCAGAGCAGACCAGCACCATATAGTTGGTGTCTGTCCGCCTATACTTTTCTCTATCGCTCTGACATTCGGTCCATCAGAAGAGAATGACGGCGGGGGGGGGGGGAAAGCCGCTATTGTTGACCGCACGTTTCGCTCGTTATATTGGCGGGGAGGGGGGGAGGGGCATTTATGGAGGAGGGGGCACGCCTGGGGGTGAGAATATTGATGGGGAAAGGGCCCTTGATGGAGAAGGGGGCATGGAACGAAACGGGAGGACGAAAAAAGCGTCGGAAGCAAGCAGACGTATTGGGGATGGGATTTGGCCCGCGGATAGGGCTGTGGAAGTGAGAGACATAGCAAGCAACCACGATTATGGAGGATACCGAGCGCGAGAGAGGGAGAAAAGAGAAAGTGGGTTAAGTTATCAGGGGCAATTCGGCCAGCCCGGTGAGCAAATTGCCG
>QVRM01006414.1:0-46463 GCA_003439945.1 Dermanyssus gallinae
CCGAGGCTTTATTGAAGCAAGGCAATTGCCTACAAACTACGACATACAGAGAAGATGCAGTTTTCCCGGAGAACATGCTGTAGACAATGCTCAAATCTGAGGACAGGTGGATGCAACTAGGCCCCTTGTCCGACTGACTCTAACTAAGAACGGACACGCCGAACAAAGGAGCGCGGCCCAAACTGACCAAGGAAGCAGAGGCTAACTAGCATGATCCAAGTTAATATTACTAAGGTATTCTAGGCATGCCTGGGCTAAAGATGCCAGTAGGAGTTTTTAGTACGGGTTTAGTGCATATGGCCCCAAACGGCCAGAGTTGACTCCTACACTACTACGCGAGTGGATGTGCGAATAGGTATTTTTCCTTTTTAATAAAAAAGACATTTTAATTGTGCCTAAAACCCGCACTCTGGCATGAAATTATGTTACCTCTGACAAACCTTGAAAAAGGGATCTATCATGGCTGTACTGAGAAGAGTCACATTGAGAAGGCCCGTACTTAGGCGTTTCGGTCCTGTGTAAAACTCATAAAGCTAGTTTGGCCACATTTTTCGCCGATTTTACGCGACGGAGTAAGCAATCACGTACGTTGTATATTCGGTGACCCATAATGCCATACGAGTCCTGGTTGACGGCGATGACGTCGCGGTTCAGCAGGATCTTCTTGTAGGCGGGATCAATGGTGCGTAGATCGGCCGATATGAAGAGTGGTGCAGCAAAAAATCGCCCACATGGCCATCTGCGTGCGCGCCTGGTCCAGGGATAGACCGTAATTTCCAATCACGAGCTGCACAAGTTCGGTAATTAATGAGTTAGTTAGTTCACCCGCAAGGCACCAGTAAAAAAGCAGACATATAGACAGAAATAGATCTAGATATTTAATATTGTTGTTATAATTGCCCTTAGAAAAAAATAACTGTGGAACGTAAACGTGTAACCTAGGGTTCCTATTAATCTCGCACGACATCTTAGTCTATAATAAAAAAGGATCGTAGGTTCGTAAGAACGAATCAAGTACTTCAAGCTGTAAAGGAGCTACCACTTTGTGCAAGTGTCGGTACTGCAAAGCTTTTAAGAAATATCGCAAAGCGTACGGTGAATATTACGGGCAATCGCCACGAAGCGATGTTTCTAAAGCAGATGATGTTACTGGCTGTTTGTAGAGGAAACGGTCGTAGAGAGCGGTCTCTATTATACCGTCGGCTGACACAAAATTAACTGATAGCAGTGAAAAATGTTCATGTTGTCGTTCCGGTATCACGAGGGTCCCGCTTTTTTGGAACGGATCGTCATCGACGAGAGTTGGTATCATCACTTCGAGCCAGTGACTGCACTCTAAGTATTCAAAGGCGTTTAAATTTAAAAGATGAACGGAAATGCAGTAGAGGACTCGTTCCTGACCAAGCCGCAGACATTATGAAAACAGAGAATCTTTTGGCTGGCGAAACAGTGGAATAGTGCTCAGATCTCTGGTGATTACCTTTGAATAAATACGTTAATTACACCCACAGTGTAATTTCGTACTTTTTCAATAAAATACACCTTACATTTTCTTACCAATTTATCACTAGCCGGTAAATGTACAGATTGGACGGCTTATTCTAGATTAGTCATCAGGCCTCTCGCCTTTGGAGCGTGTGAAGCATTCTTCCCTCATCACTTCTAAGGTGACGCGCTCCTTCAGGAACGCTGTAAATCGTTTGTCTCCGTGATGAACTGGCCGATTGTCCACGTTATGGCCATGGCCTCCCAACCTCCTCACGCCTGATGCCGCAATGATGAGCGAACAGAGGGAGTGCTCATCCCCCAATGTTTTTACAATCACGAGTCTTGTCCCTCTGCGCTTTAAGTGCACTGACGCCGTATAGTTTGCCGCCAGTTTTAGGTGTATATGTGTAGAATTGATAAATCCTCAACGGATACCTGTGTGCTGCTCAAGAGCTCTGCACTTTCGGAGAGCCGGATGACGTGGATCACAACACAATGGCCAATTGTTCGGCACTGCGCCACTTCCGCACCGGTACGAACTACGCAGGGGCTGGTGAAAAGACACTCTCCGTTGTCACGAGGATGATGTTCAGCCAGTCTGACTGGAATGAGGTACTCAAGTACTTAGATGCGTTGATGCGGGAAAAGACGCATCTGGAGAATTTCCGACGAGCGCGGCTGACTCTCGCGGTTCCACCCCCTCCGGTTCAGAACAGGGAGGGCCAGGACGCGGTTGCGTACGAGAATCCCCCCTTCTAGCCTCGATGTACTGCCAGACTATTCCGAACCGAGAGGGGGCTGGAGAAGATGGTTTTTAGTGGGTATTGCACGCGGATATGATGGAGTCCAGTACTCTCCGCCGGTGCATAAATGCATTTTCCACCCCCATAAAAAAAATTGCCGCACAAGTGTTCTAAATCGGCACGTCTCAGATCAGCCCTTTCCCCATAGTCCAGGGGGGTCGGGGTCAGCCATGCCATCTGGTCGGATGTTTTCATCTTACACGTATGTGTTTGCTCGACGCGCACGGCCAAGCCCCCATGTCTGAAGGCTCTAACGAGCACATAATTGATGGCGTTGTGGCGTGCCGCCTTTATGAGGATTGCCTTTTTGCCGCTCAGATTATGGCGACCATTCGCATCAGCCATGCTCCTTCCACAACAACATAGATGAGCGGCGACAACAATCAAGACCTAGGCGCCAAGACGTATCTAATCATGCAAATGGCGGTAAAACAAAGGTCCTGGAAAGGAACGTTAAAACGTACACAAACTGATCTTTAATTCCACAAATCCATGCCAATGGCTTTGAAGACATTAGGATATATCAGTGGTGTAAATGTAAGATCTATCTATTGCTACAAGGGCTATATTATCGCGACACGGCAAGCAGGTATACTTATGAAGGAGACAGTGGCTAGTTTCTGGCACTAGCGCGAACAATAATAATACATCTATTGTCTCTGCCAGTCTGGCGAGATAAGACCATTCCCAAACTTGAAACCATGGAGCCACAACAGGCTACACTTGCCAAGGGCAACAATATAAAGCGATCTAAGCAACTTCAAGGTTGGTTAGATAATACATTCAGATTTGGGTCGATAATATAATCTCACAGTGGTGAGCCAATAGCACGGATGATGGTAGTACTGATAATAATAATAAAATTAACAATAAGAAAAAGAAGAGTCATAATATAATCGCTATCGACACTACTATTATAGCAATACCGTTGCGTTTTCCTAGCAGCACCACCACTAACCATGTCGGGATCGTTCCACGCGCCTGGCCCGCTAAACTGTATGAAGTCGTCTTGGTTTTTCGCATAGTACTCGATGACGCCCAAAACGCTGTCCCAGGTGTCGGTAATGTCGTCAAAGTTTCGCCACATGTTGCAGTGTTTGGCGATGCTTTCATAGTCGGGCTTCTTTTGCTGGAACTGGTACGCTGGCCATGAGCAGGAGAAGATAATCGGTCTACCAGTCTTGTTGAGGGCACGCGTCATCTGCGGGTAGACTGTAACAGCAATGGACACTAGTTGTTAAAGCCTTATTTTCTTTAAGATCGCAACGCTGCCCGAAAGTAGCTAGCATTCTATATGGTATACTTTGCGGGGTAAGCCATTCGGAACAAGCTCTTAAAATCTTTGCCGGGGACAGTGTGCTGATGATGCCGGTATCGCCGATGATTTCCGGAGTTACTATATCGAAAGTCTCTTAACACCGCAAGTCTCATAACAAACCGGCAAGATTCGGCTAGTTGTCTGGAAAACCGGAGCTTTTTTTTTGGACATTTACTTACCACAAATACGTCAATTATACGATATTATAATTAAAGCTTTTTGTTTTTTTAGGCTGACTCGCAGCCAACATTTAATCTCTACGGAATTGCGCTCTCATAGATTCGTTAGACAGATCCCATAAATATAAATATGCAACGGCGTGAATCAAACCCGTGTTACAAAGCGTCTTCCAGAGTCATCGCCACACTCTATATATACATGTTTCTGTACTACCAAAACATGATTCGATCCGTTAGGCGTTTATCGGGCGTTCGCATTTCACCTGTACGCTCCATGCCTGGTGTTTTACATGCCCGTTCTGATAAGCGGATCAATTACCAAAGTAGCATAATCCGAACTAAAAGATACATAGTCAGTCCGCATTGACAGCAAAAGTAGCATATGGAATGATACGATAAAAAACTTGGTTCGTACCTGGCTGATGAAATGCTTTTAAAGCAGTGTAGCACTTGTTTAATCAGCATGTATGTAAATCAAGTAGCCAACTTTAGGTTAAAAACATTACTTAAATATATACGTATATATATATAATATATATATATATATATATATATTATATATATATATATATATATATATATATATATATATATATATATATATATATATATATATATATATACATATGCATGTGTGCACACACTGTGGTTTACGTACTGGTATCCATTTTCGATTGATCAGCGTAGCACCCGTCAAGCTTGAGCATATCGACTTCCCACTGAGCGTAAGTCTGCGCATCTTTCTTGAAAAAATCTTGGCTGCCGGGGTAGCCTTGACATGTTTTCGTGCCGCAGTCCTGATAGATGCCAAGTTGCAGCCCCTTGCTGTGAACCTACAACGCGACAATCATTCTAATTATAGCAAACTGGCCACGAATGCTTTCCATATTTTTGTGACATATAGTTTCACACTTCTCTTTTTTGTTGCTCTTCCCACATATACATATATACTCGCTTATTAGGCGAACAATAGTGAGAAACTATTCCTGGAAAATATTGAGCGGCTAACCTGTGGCGATTTGTTCTGGCGACCTTTGGCGAGATGTCTGCACGTATCCATTATGCGTACAAGCGTTGTATCTGATATTTAACGAAAGCGTGTATTAAGTAGAATATAAAAATCAGGTATTAGGATAAAATAACAAAAATCAGCAGATTGTTCTCGGTCTTCAGACTTGCTCGATGTCTTGAGCTTCTAGTTTCCTCAAGCACATAGCGGTAGGTCGTGTTCGATTCTTCTCTGACGAGAATATTTTTACCGTAAACGTAAATTAATTGGCAAAAGAGTCGTCGGTTAGCGCACGATCTAGAAGCAGTTCCTATTGTGAGACAGAGCAAATTCTCAGGTTATGTGCAGGTTTTGAGTGTTATGTCTAGTAAAGAAAACAATCGAAACGCCAATATTTATGAGAGAGGAGACGTGATGGCACCATACTTTTTTCTTCTAAAACGACCAAACAGTGTCAAAAAAACGTTGATTTGCATGTTCTGCAAGTGCACTGAAGTGACACCGTGAATATACTCTTTGTCTAGTTGTTTGTAATGCGTGGGTCATCACCCACTCATGTCAGCCGTTCACCGCAAGGGTGACTGGCAAAGCGCATCAGTATGTTCGGGATAAGCACTTAAAAACGCCTATTGGTCCAGTAAATGGCACTTACGCTTACTAACTAATACATCCATTATGATTTTCTTCTCTGGCATTTGCTAACAATCTACTGAATTGTTTGCTTCCATTTGGATACAACATTTGCGCCAATCGACATCAATCGTATTCCCGATTTATCTGCTGCACTACTATACTAACGTAATCGGCAAGCCACTTGATTCCGTGCGGAAATCTTGTGTAGTTGGCTTGTAGCGTTCCGTCGAAATCCCTCACTGAAGACATCCAACAGTCGTCGATGTTGACCAGCTTATAACCGGCGTCCGCGTAGCTCTCGTTTACTATAATGTCGGCCATAGATGTGTAGAGACGCTCACTGCAAAACTCAAGGTAACGCCAAATTGCTATTGCGAAAAATTGGACGTCAAAGTTGAAATTGTAACACTGTTTATATTAATACCCAGTAAAAAAACAACGGACCAGTAATAATATTAGAACAAATAAATAAAGAATAGATATTTTGACTAAACAGAGGTTAATAAATCAGAGTGGCTTGATCATTACGTGCGCTGGAGCTTGGCTTAATCCCGTCGTTCACGGTTAAGTGCGACCAAAACTGTGAGGCGACGGCGAACAAACCTGATGCAGGAGTCAGGATACGTCTTGCAGTCAACCTCACAGAGAAAACGTTCCCACGAAAGCCAGCCCATTGGAGGGGTACGAGCGAGGCCGTTGTCCAGGGCGATCACGTCGATAGGGCCGATCGTAACCATGAGTAGTAATAACCACAGGTGCTTAGGCAGAGCCTGCCCGACCGTCATGGGCGCTATTATTTTCGACCACGGCATCTTCGCTTAGCAAGTTCCGCTCCTGTAAAAACACCCGACAAGAACAAGCAACCACGAATGTTACTCACGGGCGGAGAATTACGTATACGGTGGTTTCACCCTCATTTGATGACAGACTGTACTAAGTTATGCCTCGCCATGTGGCGCTTATTATGAGAATTAAAACCGAAGCTAGTCAACATTTCAAGGGTCAGGTAGCTACAGCAGGCCCTTGCTAAACGACGTTTTAAGCTAGCTCTAGGGGAACAAAAAGTACTCAGTTCGTCAAACCATGTCGTCGAAAAAAATGGATAACAATCTTCGAATAGCCAACAATGTTGAGAGCCATGCACTTATATATAATGCCCTGCTGTCCTGCCATACTGTACCATTGCGTACATCACGAAATGTATTTTATGTTGAATTTCTCTCTAACACTCGTTTATTGCTCATGGTGTATAATGAATTCTGATATTTTTGTGAATGACCATGTTACCTACCCTATGAAAGCAATAAAAAAGCGCTTGCATTTAGCTTATTTAGTTACTTTTATTTAGTTTCAGTATCAAATCCTTCCTGCAAAGATAACTGTAATGAAATATGTTTGATGTACTCTAGCTAATCGCCGCGCTTTGACTGAAAACTCCCTGTAGCATGCAAACAAATGACGCAGGCACTTTTGAAGTACACTTAAAGCTTAAAGAGCATCAGTAAGGACTTCGTCGCAATCATCATTAAACGAAAAAAATAATTGTTTTGCTAGCTACTGGAACTGCCTTGAAAACGCTGTCCGAGCATCACATAAATGTGCTTAGAATCCCGGGTTAACTGGGTGTTAGGCAGAGTTAGCCGGGCGTACCGGACAGTCTCGACCCAAGCCCTCTTAGTCCTAGTTAAGATGCGGCTATGGGATCTACTGGCAGGAGATAGAGTAAATAGATTTCTTGTGGAAAACCTAGATTTCACCAGGGCCAGGAGTGCCACAATCGCGGTCTGGAAGAAGGATTTGGTGCCGGTTACGCCCAGGGGGACCAGACGGAGCTGGACCAAGAGTCTGATGTCGTACCTCAAAACGAGGTGCGACTGCCGACACGAGTTGCTGACCTACTGTACAGCTCAGATTTCGACCAATCATGATCATTTAGACAGTGACGGCACACCAGTGACATCCGTGTGCTATGCGAGTCTAGGGAGGCTGACGGCGTAAAACACACTGTCT
The DNA here is from genome assembly GCA_003439945.1 of Dermanyssus gallinae. Taxonomy (NCBI): domain Eukaryota; kingdom Metazoa; phylum Arthropoda; class Arachnida; order Mesostigmata; family Dermanyssidae; genus Dermanyssus; species Dermanyssus gallinae. The sequence continues at coordinate 7,441 of QVRM01006414.1, forward strand.
TGCACTACGAGTCTCTTTGGGAAGCAAGATGCACGGGCTCCACGGCCGTGACGGGCCGCCTTATCAAGGAGGTGGTTAGCTACATGATGATCTCGACGGAAGCGTAAAGGGGGCGACTTCTTTAACGCCATTTTGACGCTCAAAACAGCCAGGAAAAACGCTTGGCGGAACAGGTTTATGCGACGGTTTCTGGACGTGGTCGAGACAAGGAGCCGAGGGAAGTGGGAGGGGAAGTACGGTAAGTTCCTCAAGGTCTTGACGCACTCCTTTAAGACGGTGTATACCTTAGCACAAGCCCCCTGCTACATTCATAAGGTTCACGTGCATCACTGGATGCATGTGAACACGTCTCTGGTACGGCTTTGAATAGATGCCAAGCATTATCGAGCCTAAAAGGGTGGGGAGGAATCCGGGCTTAGTGGGTTTGTAAGTCCCACACTAGTCACGCAGACTGCTACTGACGTACGCTCATCATGCATTCCCAAAAAGAAATAAAAGCGAGTGAAAAGAGTTCTCTCCAATGGGCTATAGTCACAATGGCTCTGGCGCGAGTATAAATCGTTGTGGTGTAACGGGAGTTGTCCAGCATGCTTTTTGAAAACACATCAGATATCAGGCGGTCCGGTGCTGATCATGATTGTAATAACCATAATACGACGAATAATGATGTATAGACAATGCCGCTTCTATACTTTGCGCTTGACATAAGAGGACAAGAGGGCTTATTGCTGAAACCAATACAATACTTTTGAACTTTACAACTGAGAAACTCTTGCTTTTGCCCTCAATAAATGGCCGGGTCTCTCACACACACATATATATATATATATATATATATATATATATATATATATATATATATATATATATATATATATATATATATATATTAGCTATTCCTTGTTGAATATGTTTTTAATCAAATGCCTTCTCTGTGCAGTATATCACACAGTGTGCTGCTGCTTTTGTATAATATTACTTTATTACTATGGCATCATAATATGCATTTTTACAAACATCCTCTTCTGTAGTACATTTACACTATGAATTGGATTGTCACAATGCCTATACTACTACGTTATGTTCACAATGGTTAGCATATATTAGTCACATGGCAGGGCATTTCCCAAGTTTTTTTGCAATCTATACCATTTATAGATTTATACCCTACCCTGCGTTTGGTTTGGTTCATCACTTGGCATATTGGGTTATCACCGAAACCAAATGCCTCGGCCAAGGTTACTGTTCTCACTCTCCCTAGCTCGTCGCGTTTCAGCGCGATGTGTTTTATGGATTCCTCTTCTATTTTACACGTTCTACAGCGAACGCTCTTAATTTCCGAGTATCTGGCCAGCAGCAAGCGGGTGTTGGGTGCAGTAAGCGAACAGACCTGAGGCTTGCGAGTTCAAGTATATACTCAATTTTCAGCCGTATATCTTTTTTGTTGCCTGTACAATTGCTAGGATGTCCTTTTCGTCATATCCGTTCTTCACCTCTCCTCGACTGAAGTTGACATTTATCGTATTGCACTTAAATTTGCGTCCAAGAAACTTTACTTTTACTTTTAGGAAGTTCGGCAACCCAGTCTTGTTCTTCGTTACCTGCATCTAAATTTCCTAAACAGCTTTGCTTCGCTAATCGCCACTCAAGCTATGCCGGGGATTGTCCGGAAGATATGATATTTCAGTAAGGATTAACACTCAACTCTGTAGTTCAAAAGGTCTAATTTGAGGGCTTAACCACAATACGCTCCTATATGGTTTAATCGAGCTGTCCGCGAATTGTTGTCATCTCCATGCAAACACAGCAGCCACCAAAGCCTCAGTCATTGCACCAACAAAAAGAACAAAAGCAATTCTTTAGTAGTCAGCTAATAAGGTTATCTAATTGCACATGTTCTGCGGCGATATCTGTCCGCATTGAATACCCGCATCAGATTTTACTGACCTATATCGGCTCGAAGCGCCATTATTGGTCATGCAAATGGCCGCGATAGCCTTAGAGCGGCTTACGTAGCAATATATATATATATATATATATATATATATATATATATATATAATATATATATATATATATATATATATATATATATATATATATATATATATATATATATATATATATTTATATATATACATATGTATATATATATATATATCACAAACCTAGCAGTACATTTCCACTCTTAAATACTTAGTTGAAATCTAGACGCTTTGCTCTTTCAAAAGACTGTTTTTCAAGCTGCCAGAATGTCTCCTAATGAAGTTATGAATAATTTGATGACACTAAAATAACCACTGATCAAAAAGCGGGAGGTGACAAATGTGCCGAGTTAGTACAATATATTGAGATAGTCGGAGAATGCACCACGTAATCAAATTATAAGAACTTTCAATATGATTTTAATCGTTGCTGCAGGTGAGGCAAAACGTGGAGATTACTTTGGGTGATCCCTTAAGCTGCGTGTTCTGCACTTTATTATTGGACCAAATAAAAACTAGACATTGAGCGTCATCACGCTTAGATCTTTTTTTGTTTCACTTACACTAAACCAAAGCCAACAACAAGTAACGGTTATTTTTCTTTTATAACCTGAGCATAAGACTTACGTGCAACTTGTACAAAAAATAGAGCTTTAAGGCATGCGTGAAGCCAAATAGTAAATGTATGTACATGTAATAATTGGAAGCGCATCAAGTTATAATTTAGTTAGTTCCTTGTGGAAGAGAACTGACCTACTTGTTCTAAAAAGGTTATGTTGCCGAGTTAACAATTGATTTGGGAAAATAACTATATTCTGATGATTCTAACTCTAACCCTAGGAGCCAAGGTGCAACACACCTTCCAGCCGGTAACCTCTAGAATTAAAACATTTTTAGGGAGGTTGTTTTTAATTCTATACCATCTTCCGTTTCATACGGGCTTGGAACTCACCGTGAGGCTCATCTCTAATGCACCGATGGCCAGGGCATATTGAGATGTCTAGGATTTCCCCAACAGTCCTTGAGAGCATGGCCGCTAACTCTCAACGGTATGGTCTATCATCCATACGCGATAAGCAACGCTCAAGGAAAATTCGATCAATAGCAGGGATCGAACCGGCGACACCCTGGTAGCTGACAACCATTACTAGCGCACTAGTCCCTTAGACCACGCCGCCATAAAAACGCCGGCAACCCCCTGGCCCGCTATTTTAATAGCTTCAACTATGATTGCGAACGAAAAACTTTGTTCTAAGACATTTCTGAATAGTGAATAGTAGCCAACGGTATCAGTGTAGCAAACGTACCTCACGCGGCAATGAACCCAGTACGTTTGACAACAATCTAGGCAATGCTAGTGACGATTTACAATAAATATAAAGTGAAAGCGTACTGCTGTCGGCAACCATACATATCAGATCGCTTTCATATGAAGGCATTTGAAGGAAATATGCAAATTGAGCCTTTGGCTATTGTGAATCCGCAGGAACTCACTAAACTTAAAAGTCGCACAAAGAGAGAATCGTGACGGCTTTTGTCCGCCTAAATCATCTTAGTGTCGTTTGAACTCATTTTTAGTGAGGCTTTACGTCCCTGCCAGAAGATAATCCAGGTAAGTGGCCAAACGTATTGCAATGGAAAGATACGAGTACCTATAAGATGAAGCTAACTATTGTTCTTTAGTGAACGAGTGCTCGCTGTAAAACTCGTCACGATTCGTTGGCTAAGCCTATTTGGCTATGGATATCCCATTGCAGCGTTGCCTCTTTAGATCGCGAAAATATTAGTTTTTGTATCATGTCACCCGCCTTTGGATTAACCGTGGTGCAATAGTACAGCTTAGTTCAGACCTCATGGGTCCAGCCAGCCCTATCGTCTCGAATGCTAGAGTGGCACAAACTTGTAATCGCGGAAGGTGGACGCGTACCTGCGGTACTTAAATGGCCTCAGTCGCAGCGCGGCTTGAACGGGAAGTGCCACGTCAACCCTTGAGGAAGGCTCTCTCGTTAGCTTATTTTTTACTTTTCACGCGCGCCGTGTTAATTTTAGCTAAACTGAGTAGTTTGAAACAAATAATTTTGTTTTTAAAAAGTGCTCAGCGAAACTCTTTGTGTGCGGTATAGAATAGGTAATAGGTAATATCTCTTCTTAGTTCCTCTGCAACGACGGACTCGCCCTTCAGTAAATCTCGTGATAAATCTGTAGAAGGCGGAAGGTGACATTGCAAATACTAACTGCAAAATTAATAATAATGCTAATAATTAGTTATGCATTTTGTGTAATCTCCTTTACTGTGGAAGGGACGCCTGCCAGATGCGCTCCGAAAACTACATGATTTGCTCTTCCGTGTGCGAGAACTCAAATTCAGCGCTACAAGGGCATCGTGTAACAGGATAGGTTTGACTAGTCAGGTTAAGTACCGTTACTACAGGGGCCATTCTCAAATGTTGCCTGGGTTGTATGATTTGTCTACATATGCGCCAGTCCTGGCAGATATCAAGGCGTATATGATATATATTCGGCAAAATACCGAAACCCTTATAAAAATCGAGACTGTCCAGCCAGAAAAATAGCTACTACTACTACTCCTGAAGCTAAACCTCTTGCACAGTGCTTTACATAATGTGCGTGCATTTATTACTAGAAAAACAGCTTGTTGATGATATCGATATTTGAAATATGGCAGCACTGAATTTTGTTCACGTTATCTTCTTGCGTGCACATGGTGGCCTATACGCAATTGCCTACTGCAGTTGACTGACTGTACTGCCCCAATAGTTATAGTCTAGTACTTGCCAAGAAAGAAGTGGTATTAGCATGCAATATTATCTTGGCCGTCTTATCTATCCATCTGTCCGTTGTCTTTCGAGACGCTTGTCGTCGATATCCGTGCCTGCTATTTAATACCTAAAGCGGAGCATGGGAAATATGCGATCTATTAAATCGAACGTGCAACAAAAATGATCGAAATAACTGCGAAATTAATTTCCGCAATCATACAAAACTAGGAGGCGTAAATGCTCGATCTGTGGACAGCACGTAGCCACGTCGGTACGTTTTACGCAGACTCCGGCGTATATATATATATATATATATATATAGGGTGTCCCAGTACTATGAAAAAAGCGATATAATATATTGTAGAACTCGTCAAAGCAAGTATTTTTCCAATGACACATGGTCTTGTTTCTGAGTGAAAGTAAAATTACAACAATTTGTGACAATGGTATCGTTGCCAGACATAGAAGCACAAAATGTGCAATTGCGAGACTACCCGGTATCCTATAAGCACACCGTCGTGTTTATGAGAAAATTCTGTCAGAAGATGCGACATGGTCGTTTAGAAGAGCATTTGTAGAAATAACGTTATTTTATTTGCTTTCAAACTAAAACCTTAAAATCATAACCCTACGACTATTCACAGCGCTTGTGGCAGCATGGCCGCCGACTCTCAGCGGTATGGTTTATTATCTATTCTCAATCAGCATCCCTCAAAGAAAATTCGACCAACAACAGGGATCGAACCGGTGACACCCCGCTAGATTACAACCATGACTAGCGCACTAGTCCCCCTAGACCACGCCGCCACAGACGAACGATGTGGACGCATGTGAGATCTGTCCCGGCAGATATCGTCGTATATATAGTACTAGAGAACTCTTCGTCCGTTCCTCTGTATGGAACAGCCGCAACATCGCCACTCAGTCATGTATGTATGCACTCAATCTCGACATGCCCGCCAAAAAATCTTAATTACTCTGCAACCACAGCTCGCATTGCCATATATTTTGTACCAAAATGATGAAATGTGCCTTTGCCTGAATGTGACAGTTTTGTGCACTGTAAATAGCCATATGGTTATAATTTTGAGATATAACGCCAGTTTTGCAAATTCTATTCTAAATGACCATGTCGCATCTTGTGGCCGGCGTTATATATTCTACAAATGAAGCAGAATCCCCTCGCGAACACGACGGTGTGTCTAATGTATAGGAAGACTGGTTGTCTTGCAATTGCACATTTCGTGCTCTTATGTCGGGCAAAAATATCACGGGCAACAATAACAGTGTCACAGATTGTAGTAATATCGCTCTCACTCCGAAACAAGACTTCTCAGAGACCATGTTTCATTAAAAAATATTTGCGTTAACAAGCTCTACAATTCCTTACATCGCTTTTCCAACAGTCTTGGGGCATCGTATATATATATATATATATATATATATATATATATAGGTGCAAGTATTAAGCCATATACTCGTTTTAGTCATTTTCGATCTTCTACATAACTTAGTATTACCGCTGCATTGCTTCCCACAATGCAACTTCAGATCTTCTGTCTATTCCCTGGTACATATCATCGCAAAGATTCGAGACCTACATCCGAGTATTACCTTGCTTCTACTACCGAAAAAACGACTTACAAATAATTTTTTTGACTATTTCCCAAATATTTGCAAAAATCTATAAAGAATAATGAATAAAATACTATATATATATATATATATATATATATATATATATATATATATTTGCAAAAATTATTTGCAAAAAATATTTGCAAAAATCTATAAAGAATAATGAATAAAATACTATATATATATATATATATATATATATATACATATATACACATATGCTGAACTAAAAAGTGTGATTATAAGGTCTCTTGGGAAAGCCGATATACCATCTACACTTGAACCGAGAGGTTTAGTGTCCGCTGGCCTATGAACGACCTGATGGGGTGACCATTGCATTATGGTCACATGGGAAGTTGTTAGCTCGGGATGCAACGGTTTCGCGAACTAATCTTTTTTTCACAACAGACGAGTTGTGGCGGCGTGGTCTAAGGGACTAGTTTGCTAGTCGTGGTTGTCATCTACCGGGGTGTCGCCGGTTCGATCTCCGTTGCTGCTCGAATTTTCTTTGAGCGATGCTCATTGATAATCGATGATAAACCATACCGCTAAGAGTCAGCGGCCATGCTGCCACGCGGACTGTTGGGGAAACCCTAGATACCTTAACATGTCCGGCCCTCGGCGCATTGAAGATATACCACGAGGTGAGTTCCAAGTCCGTAAGGGACGAAGGATGGTCTAGAATTAAAAACAACCTCCCTAGAAAAATGTTTTTGATTATAGGACCAGTCAGCAGGGGAACCGAAGTATTTCTCAAAGATTTAAGTGAGCGATTTTAGGAGGTAACGAGCGACCAAAAAGATGGTCAATCCTTGAGGCAAGCTTTGTCTTTGGCCGTTTGCAGAGGGAACAAAGCTGTCAAAAGAAAAGTACCTAAACTCGTACAAGACGCTTGATCAATACCTAGTTAGAGTATTTTAGGCGCCATGGAGTAAAGTAGTTATTTAAAAGAATTGCAATAGTACGTTCAGTACGTTCAGACCGTGCAACTGTAACGTATATATATATATATATATATATATATATATATATATATATATATATATATATATATATATATATAATAGTTTCACAGTACATGTAAAATTGTAGTATTATTAATCGATGCAAACCTATGTGAGAAACAGTAGTCAGCAGAAACGTTAACGTCAAACGACAGGCTTACAATTACAGTACGGATGCAAATAAAACAACAACAATAACAACAAGAACAACAGCGATGACAACGATACCACCAGCAATGATATAAGACAACGACTCATGGACTCAAGCACACGACGTTTCACCATTACCCGTCATTTATAGGAGAGCTGAAATATTCAGTCTTTCTCGCTATGAGTACATGTTGTTCTGGTAGGGTTATTAATGTTGATTTTATGGTTGGTGTTATTATCATAGCTGCTTTCTAAACAAGGGACCGATATATCGTAACCCGCTATTCGGTGCACAGGTTTCACCATAAACTATGTCTGCGAGATGGAATTCACGAGCTTGGCCCGTGGGTGTGTGCGCGTTTACTGTGGACTGGTGTTATGCCGATACTGTCACCAGCTCTACGTTGCCGCTTTCTTTCCGGGCTAGATAATTTATTGTGCATTGTGTGGTCGTGGGCAATTTTGTCATGTGTATTATACTATACTGTATTATGCCAAATAATAATAATAATAATATCAGAAGAGTTATTATTATTATTATTATTATTATTATTATTATTATTATTATTATTATTATTATTATTATTATCATTATCATTATCATTATCATTATCATTATCATTATCATTATCATTATCATTATCATTATCATTATCATTATCATTATCATTATCATTATCATTATCATTATTATTATTATTATTATTATTATTATGCGACACTGATCGAGTAAGCAAAAGTAACCTTTTCTACAAACTCTATTTCATTGATCATTTGTAAAGGACATGTTAACACACACGTCTCCAGAGAGACGTCCCTGTCTCTGATAACACATATGACGTGCGGCGTAGTACAGAACGACACTGTTAAAAGAAAAGCACCTAGACCCGTACAAGAAACCTTGATCAATACCTAGTTAGAGTACCGGTAGTACAGAACTATAACGTTGAACTGAGTACAAATGTCCAGATGTTACATTCCCATGCCGACGAAAACCCTGGTAAGTTCTTTAGGAAAAATAGAGGCGAAGCGATGGCACATAGCAGTCTCTCTCCAGCCAACACTAAGAACAACTGGGTGTTCGATTATTCTTAAAGCTTCATGTCAAACCTTCGAGGAGTGGCCTCCGCGGTCGTTTGGTCGCGAACAGGGAGTCGCGTACAGCGAAACGAACACTGAGAGAGCTTTTAGGCCGGTGTAAAACCTTCTAGTAGTACAGAACTTGAACTTACAAACTTGTCGGAAAAAGTAAGCAACAAGTTAAAAGGTTAACGCTACCTTGTGAGAAAGGGTGCCGTTAGCCGCGATGGTAATGGTGCTTACGATGATTGACGATCCTCCGTTGACGCTCCTCTGAAAACTCTCTACAAAGTGCAAATCGACGAAGCAGAAAACCACACGCTCCTTGTCTTAATGCCACCTCACATCGGCCCGACGAAGTCAGTGTGCGTATGCAACAGCTGGTAGGTAGGAGTGATTCACGCCTACGAGTGTTCACGTGAAATATTCGTGTTGCGTAACTGATGTCGCTGTTGTTTCTGTGGTCGTCGTTGTCGGTGTGGTTATCGCTGTCTTTCTTGTTGTTGTTGTTGTTGTTGTTGTTGCTGCGGTCGTTGTTCTTGATGTTGTTGTTTTTGTTGTTGTCGTTGTGTCTTGTTATTGTTACACTTGTTGTTTCATAACACCGGTCTTGTCGACGTTATGGATGGTTAACTGAATGGGCCAGACACAAAGAAAAGACTATATAATAGTGAATCCACGGTAAGCCTCCACGGGTTACCACCGCTTTCACCACCACTACCAGTGCTGCTCCTGGCGCAGCTGGAACAGCACCACAATTGCTAGACTGTCCCTGTTTCTCTTGTTGTTGTGGTTCCTCTTGTTGTTGTTGTTCTTGTTGTTGTTGTTGCTGTTGTTATTGTTGTTGTTGTGGTTCCTCTTATTGTTGTTGTTCTAGCTACTGCTGCCGCTGTTGACTTGATTCAGCAAGAGTACGGGCGGAAACAGTAGGCCGTATGACGCCGTTACTCGAGAGGTCGCCGACACGTTAAGGATTCGAACGACGGTATTGTCGCCACAGATAATGCTGCTGCTGTTGTTGCTGCTGCTGATGGTGATGGATAAGATGATTGCGGTGATACGGTGACGATGGCATCGCAGGCATGATAGGCTTAAGAGGCGATCATTTTTTTGCCCACAGATTCTACTCGTCCGTTCAGTCAACCCTCCGTTACTCTGCTCTCTTTCCCTATCTACGGTCTCATCACTCTCAACAAGTGTTTCGATCCAAAGCGTGTTTCTGTCCTCTCGTCGATCTTCTTCCTAGTAAAGCTCCCCCTTGATTTCCATCCCGGCAAGACTCGATAAGGCGGCACTTTCTCTGTTTGACAGTCTTGTTACTTAACTCGTTAGGCCAGCAACAGCGTGTTGTTGTTGTTATTGTTGTGTGCGTCATTATTGTTTGCAATGGCATAGTTATTGCTACGATTTTAATGATGTTGTGTGCGTCGTTGTTGTTAGGATTGGCAACATGATACTTATCGACTAGTTGTCTACTGCGAAAGAGGAACTGAAATTGTCAGCACTTTTCTTTTGAGTTGAGCGTGCCGAAATTTATTGTAAGGGGGGAAAGGAGAATTATTTTATATCCCATGTCGCCACTTTGGACTATAAACGGCAGGCTGTCGTTGGAACAATATATGCAAATATGTTAGCCAATGATTGATCATTCGGTAACCGACCGAGCGTTTTCAGCGTACGATCAACATTATACGCCTTCTCCATTATTATCATTAACAATTACACGTTGTTACGCGAAATCTATACAAATGCAATGGATGTTTATCAGCTACACGTTACTCTATATACATACATAGAAGAATATAAAATCGAAAAACTACACGCATTTCCCCCTCTAAAAGTTCAGAAAACAAAAACAAAACAAAATATATGTATATATATATATATATATATATACATATGAGACAGAAGGATAGATAATACGTAAAAGCGTAATTGAGCGGATTTTTGTAAATTTGAAGCCGTCTGGGTTTTGTACTATTGTTAGAATGCAAACTCCGTTGCTGTCGATGATTTGATCGTTTTAGATCCACCGTAAGAGAAGAAGGAAGTAAAAATAATAATAATAATAATAATAATAATGGATACGCCTTCGAAAGTGGAACGGATGCACTATTTTAAATATAATGTTGTGGACCAGACTACCTGTACCACAGATAAGCAAAGTTTAGTTCATGCACTGTCACCGAACATCTGCTTACAGCCAAGCAACTCTCGACCGGGGTCACCATATACGCCTCATCAAGGGTCGTCAGCTACCCGTTTGAACGACATTGATTATTGTGACTATTCACCACAATAATCTCGCTCGTCATCACCTTTGTTGTGCTGCAACGCCGGCAGACGATCAGGAGAGGAGAGCAGCCTCCAGCCAGAGGAGAGAAATGTGGAGCCACATCTCAACTCGACAAGAGAAAGCGACGAAAGTCGCCGCTTAGATGGTAGCCAAGGAGATCGCCTCCGCGGCTACTCAAAGCACACGAAAATTAATTTCTTTGCCGGCTCTGCCGGAATTAGTTTTCCACTCTCCTGATAACCCCGAAGCACTAAGACCGCTTAGTGTGTTTTTAAATTAACTGTAGAGGTCAGCAAGCCTTTTCCGGGAGCTAAGGCGCGAATAACAACGCAAGGCAAATTGGCAATGTGCCTCAAAGAGAGAAATTCGGGCAGAGTGCGACTCCGCTTTGACGCCATGCCAATCGCCGATATATGCATAGTTGGCGAGGTATTTAAGGTGACATTGCGTACAGGGCCCCCGATGCAATATTTATGATGCCACAAATATGGGCATAGAGCCACAGAATGTCAAAGACGAGGGGATCCTGCATGCAGGAAATGTGGTTGTCCCGGGCATGAAATATGGGAATGTCAAAATAAGGCTCGTTGGGCCAACTGCGGAGGTGCTCACGCATCCAAAAATAACAGTTGCGGTGTTAAAAAGATATACAAAAAAGCGTAACGAGTAAAGTTCTGCGAAGAAGTGTCCGGGCGCCTTCCTGTTTCAGACGATTTTCCATCGCTTATCAAAGCGTCACAGAGTGCCAGCCCTGAGCCTGGGGGAGAGAAGTCATACTCAGATGTCGCGAAACCAACCACCGCTCAAGTTCCCACACAAGATTTACATAAAGATGGTAAGACTGTACTCTGCAATCTACCACCACCCATTGCTCCCAAAACACCGTCTGATGCAACAGAAAAACAGCTCAGAAAACAAGCTTTGAAAGTCGCATGCTGGGAAGAAGAACAGACCATCAAATGACTCTTCACATATTGTCATCGCAATCTTAAAAAAATGGAAGAAAATTAAACCCATGCTCTCTAATTGGGTGGATCAAAATTCAGTTATCAAGGCTTGTCATATCAGGAATCCGAGACTGGGATTGCCTTTTAAGAGACAGTTCTAGACGGTGCTGATAACCCACAGCTATCAGCATTGCCCGCAATGGCTGATCAGAATTCCGCGAATCATACTTAAAATGACACTTAATACGCCACCGAGAACGACTCGAAAATGGCTTTACCCCTCTCCCAGGCATCACATGTTTGCAAGTACTGTGGGCAAGTTGTACGATTGTATAAGGGCCTGAAAATTCACATACCATGTAAACACTCTGCTGCTCCCTGTCGAAGTCTCCGTACGGATAATAATCCGGAACCGAGTAACCAGGTAACCATTACATCAAACACCGTCTCCCAACTTGACTCGAACTTATTAGTACAAGACTTATGACATGCTTGCAGAAGTTTTAGACTTGCCAGAATCATACCCCGTGGGGCTAGAGAAATCTGCGCTACAGCATACACGATAACATTAAGCAACTTTAATGCAAAGTTTGACCTTGAAAGTTGGAATACTTTTATGATGCTTCCATCATTATTGTTTACACTACCTCGTCAAAAAATCAGGAGAAAACACTTACTAAAATTGCTAAAAGTAATGTAGCAGAAATAGATCCTTGAACACTTCAAAGTCGCGCTGATTCGGCCATACCTAGGACGATCGGCAAGAGGTTTCATTTTACTAACGACCAACACAGCGTGCGTCAGGCAGAAATGAAATTAGCAAAGGGTAATATTCACTATGCTGCCCGATTGCTACTGTCCTCAGACACATTGGGACCACACAATGAACACACCAAGTCTGAGCTACGGAGCAAACACCCAGTTGCTCCGCCCGGATGTCAAGAACAGTTAGACCTTCTGCAACAGCCCGCCACTCTAGACCTGGATCAAGTTGAGGAACCTCTCGCATTTGAGACCATTCGATCTTTCTCTTTTGCAAGTGGAGCCGGTTTAGACGGTCTACGGCCTCGACATCTTCGGGACATGCTTAGCCAAATTATTCCATCTTCAGAGCGTCTATTGAACAGGCTGAGTATTTTTATGGCCAGAGTGCTCGATGGGGCTTTGTCACCGTTCTGCCAACCTGTTTTTTACGGTGCAAGTTTAACTCCGAAAGAAGGATAATTCCATTAGGCCCATAGCATGCGGACTAACTCTAAAAATGGCTTGAAAGATTGCGATGGCTATGAACAAACGGACCACTGTTGCTGCGGTTTCCTCCCGTCAAATGGGTGTTGCCATTAGAGGAGGAGCTAAGGCTACTGTGCACGCTACACGCGCCTTTCTGGAGACAGAAGGTCCGACAAAAGTACTAGTCAAACTAGACTCTCGAAACGCGTTCAACACAATAGAAAGGGACAACATTTTCGATGAAGTAAAGAGAAACGCTCCACAACTTTATCCGATGATATGGCAGGGTTATAAAGATTTCTCAATCCTCGCTTGGAACGCAGATATGACCATAAAGTCGCAACCTGGCATTCAGCAGGGAGACCTATTGGGACCCAGCTCTGATCTGCATAGTCATTTTAGATCTAGTATAAAGCCTACAGAGCCTATTCAATGTCTGATACCTAGAAGACGCTGTCTTGGGAAGTTCAAACGCGAGGATTTAGCTGTCGGAGGTGCCCCTCAAGATCAAGCGCAAGCTATACAAACAATAATGGAAGCACTTTCTGGAATATCTCGTGTAACTCAGGGCAACCTAGATGTTCTAGGTTCTCCTGTAATGCCCGAAGGAATCCCACGCGCTCTTGATGCTAAATGAGAGACCCTGTTAAAGATCCGCCTACGACTGACAAGTATGCACCCGCAAGTGGCTCTGTGTTAACGGAGACACAATCTATGGTCACCAAGATTTGCCTACATGCTACGATTTTGTCAGACTCTGAAATATATGAAAAGTCTTGCAGCCTACGGCGAGACCACCAGAGGCATTCTAAGAGAGATACTAAGCATTAACTTAGAAGGAAACATGTGGGAGAAAGCTAGCCTTTCTATCGGGAACGGAGGTCTTGGAATAGGAAGAGCCACATATCTAGCTGCAGTGTGCTACGCTGCATCCCTGAATCAATTTGGCTTCCTGGCGAAATCACTCTTTGACGAGGAAGCAAAGATTGAACTAAAAAGGGCAACAACGGTGGCGGATACCACAGTCAGGAATATTGTCCAGTACAGCAGCCTTTTGGCCTTTTGAATATTGAATAAATGTAGAGGTTTAGCGCCTTTCTGGTGCATTAAAACGACCGAACAAAACATTTGATTGTGTTAGTAGTTATTTTTTTGGGATCAGTTTCCGCATATTTTCTCTCCTATTGTAGCAAAATGCTGATTGATCAATGTTTACAAGCTTAAAGAGAATATTTTCTCTCTTATTCAAAATAACATCAAACTGGTATTTTGCTTCACGTGACTGTGTTATCTCATATAATTTATGCACCTTGTCTGTTTAACGAAGTGCTATTACTAATCCAGGTGTAACCCGCTCGTTAGTAGGTGTGTATTTTGATTTTAAATGTCGGGAAGATGTACACTCTTCCAACAACTGGGGCACGCCCTCTGGAATAAAAGACTGGCGTCATTGGCCGAATCGGTTGTTTGCATGAATGACAAATCATTTAGCTTTACTTTCACTTCAATAAACGATAATCGATTGACTGTGTGGTGCGGTGCAGTGCAGTTTGTCGTTGTTCTTGCCAAATAAGTAAAATTCAAAATTAATTAGTTTGAGAAGACTTATGCCTTAAAGTCCATGGTGTCAAAAGCAAAATTCAAAACTCGCTTGCTGCCTATAGAATATGTGATCAATGAGGAACGTAGTATAAGAATTTAGCTATGCCGGGATGCCCCGCGGGATGATGTCATGCAGTAATGGTTTTTCTTCTCCTTGGCGCGCAGGATGTTCTCATTGGTGCGACCAAGGGTTCCGTCGTCAGCCCTAGGTAGACCCGCTGACTCCCGCCTGCTTGTAGGTAATTCTTCGTTTAACAAAATGAAACCCTTAGTCGCTAGGTTTCCAGGATATCTTTCTGTTATGTCAATATTTTCTAAACGACACAGGTTTATGTGTATTTTACAGTGCCGTACAATTACCCAACAAACAGGCAATCTGCTTCAGGACTGAGTTGTGAAATAAACTTAGGTATCGAGTGCCAATTATTATTCTGGATTTGAAAACGCCTGGATATGGCGATCTATAAATTGCCGTCATATGTGATATGATATGATATGACGTTTATTTATTCCTAATCTTAGTTTCTCATTTAAAGTTACAACTTCGTATAGCTGCATGGCTAGTGTGAAGCATACCTGTGCGTACAAGTTGCAGTAAGATTTTATACATTATCACCGTAGTATCTCGTGTTATTACATTTTTTTTAATCTATGGATTGTGTAAAAGGTGAGATAGCGCGTTCTCGCAGTGTTCTTGAGTTGACTAAGCGATATAAGTGCTCTAATGTCACTAGACAACAATGCGTTGCTACCTTGTTCCACAAGGTAGAACCTAAATTACGGTGTGCAAACCTTGATTGTGTCACAAGACCGTACTCTGTACATACGCGTTGTACATTGCCGTGACGCTGCAACAACGGACTGCATTGCCATAGATTTGGTACTAAATTATCGCCATGAAGTGCACAATTGCCTGGATGGTGGTCTTAAGCGCTATGAATGGTCGTTAGCTTATGAAAAAAGATAATTTGGCGGTCATAGTCACATGAAACTAGCATATACATGTGACCATTAGTACAGAAGCTAGTCTGTCGCATGATACCAAATGTGCTCTGAGGTTCTTTTGAAACAATCATCATTATCATCAATGCCACCTTAAAAGATCTCCCTTCTATTTAGTTGAGATTGTAGTGATGTTGAAATGTTGTATCATATAGAAGATATCCAAACGAGGCATAGCAATAGAGTTGTGACCTAAACATGTTCTATTCGTCATTTTCCCTCACTGTATGGTATTGCAATACCAAAATATAAACAATAATTATCACCAACATCACCATAATCATCTTGTAATGATATCAACATTTAATACTGTAAGCAGAAAATGCTATCTTTCGCCTACGTAGTAGAGGATCCCACAGAGTACAACTGAATGGCTTTCAACAACGTAAGGTTTATTAAAAAAATAAAGAAAACTTCGACACCATCCAACCGCCGTTCATGCGGCCACACTCCGCAACCTACGACGTCTCACGTCGTTCACGCGACGACTTCTCCGCCACCCGACCTTTTCGGGAGCCAACACCAAAGTGCAGCACATTGCAACATGTTTGCTGAACATCTTTCTCTACTTTTAAGGCTGGTTTCCCTCCCCCCTTCTCGAATTCTTTCTCGACTTCCACTGACACTGTTGTCTGCTAGAACTTAGTAGAGACACAACAAAGTAGCTATATAGTAGGGGAGGGGAGAAAAGAGAACGTCAACAACGTCAAAGAGATCAACTGGTACTACTGAATGTCTGAAAATAGAGCAAGATGTTGATTTGATCAATCATTGATTATATATATATATATATAGAAATAAGTGGATTTAGAATCTCACAGTACCATATGCCTTTTATACTTTATACCACGAAAGACGACCAGCCCATGCCGAACGCTGGTTTGTCTTTTTGTTTCGAAGCCACCATAGGAACTTTGCTTTCACATCGGAAACAGAATGGGAGCTACCAACGCCCAATAGCCGTTGTTGTCCTCAAGCCTCAACGCTTAGTACTAATGTGAAAACAGCGCCCGACGATCCAGCAGCTTGTAGAGTCCTTGTATCTGCACCTTATAACTAGACTGCTACTTTAAAAGCTGCTGTAACGGACAAAATGCACGCGCAATGTTCTTCGGGGAGATGGCAAATCCAGTCTTTCAAATGCATTCAACAGCTTGATCAGGTCATAAAAGATGAGCTCCCAGACATATACCCAATGTATCATACATTGTGCATACCAAATGTATCGCAATAGAAGCGATCTTCGTTGGGGTGCCACCAGGATATTATCTGTCAAACCCCGCGATAAAATCCTAGCTGGCAATCGCCCCGCTGTCCTAAAAATACATACTGTATACAGATTTTTGGAAAATATTCTGTTTATATATCACAAAAATTCAAAGTAAAAACTTGTCGCGATATCTAGCTTCACGGAAGGCGCACCTTGAATTGGGCGCATATCGATGTAGAGGCAATTAGCAATGACGGAGTAGCACTTCTGCGTCACCTACCGCTGCCATTGGGAGAGCCCTAACAAAGAAAGAAGCTTCGCCGCCGTAGTCTCCCACGCTACTTGTTGCTTCGATGCGGTCCGGTTTCCAAACGAAAATTTGTTCTCAACTACAAGGACGACTCCGTTCAAAACGCTATGCAATGTACCCTTAATGTTTCCCTGGGACAATTAATGATTGGCATAAAAAGTGAGGGCTTTAAAAGATCTCGTACCGGTTGACACCGTAGCCTGTCACCGAGGCATCCATCAAAGCTCTAGCATCGGCGCACGTCCCAGCGCCCAGGCGGCCGCTTGGGCTATATAGTAGGAAATTCCCGTTCTGACAACATGACCAAGAAGCAAGTCTATGTCGCACGTAGTGTCGAGAAACACAGCCCGGGAGCAGAAATAAACCACTAAATTTACAGATGATCTCACTGGAACATGATGCAGAAATGCTGTGACTAATGGAGGCTTAAATGCATGAACTTCGGGCCTTTTTCCAATTATTTACAGAATAAATATGATTCAATTGTTGTCCGCTTGACATAAAATAACGCACGTATTACCTTTTTATGACAGGGGTGCGTAAAGCAACACAAGCGGGCATGTTAAGATATCTAGGGTTTCACTTGCCATATAATGCAAATATTTGTAAGACAACAGTGAAAAAAATTAAATTATATATATATATATATATATATATATATATATATATATACGAGTATATATATAGACTGTGGTTTTACAATACAGGTAAACCAATAATGCATCAATAAAAGTAAATAACAAGTTAAAAGGTTAACGCTACCTTGCGTGAAAGAGCACCGTTAGCCGCGATGGCAATGATGCTTACGATGATTGACGATCATCCGCTGCCGCTCCTCCGGCAACCCTTTACAAACTCCGAAGTTGACGAAGCAGAAGACCAAACGCTCTTTGTCTTAATGCCACCTCACATGGGCCCGACGAAGACAGTGTGAGTATGCAACAGCTGGTAGGTAGGAGTGATAAACTACGAGTGTTCATGACGTTATAGATAGTTAACTGAATGGGCCAGACACAAAGAGAGACTATAATAATGAACCCACGGTAAGCTTCTACGGGTTACCACCGCGTTCACCACCACAACCGCTATCAGTGCTGCTCTTGACGCAACTGCAACAGCACCACAAATGTTAGGCTTTTTCTAGGTACAGATTCCACTCGTTCTTTCAAGATAATGCTCCTTTACCCTATTCTCTCTCCCTATCTATGACCTCACCCTCAGTGAGTGTTTGGATCCAATGCGTGTTTCTGTCTTCCCGTCGATCTCCTTCCTAGTAAAGCTCCCCCCCAATTTCCCTCCCGCAAAACTCGATATGGTGGCATTTTCTCTACTTTACAGTTTTGTTACTTAACTTGTTAGGTCAATAGCAGCGTGTTGTTGTTTGCGTCATTACTGCTTGAAATGGCATTGCTATTGCTACTACTCTTTATGGTGTTGTATTCATCGTTATTGGCATTAACAATATGGTTGCTGTACGGTAATGCTCCTATCTATCTACTGGGGAAGATAAACTGCATTAGTCGACAATTTTACTAGTAGAGCGTGCCGAATTGAATTGAGCGCGTTGGAGGGAAAATCGAATTTTATATCCAGCGTCGCCACTTTGGACCACTAATGGCAAGCTGTCGTTGGAATGATATATGCAAGTATATCAGCAATGATTGTACATCTTGTACGGACCCAGCGTGCAGTCAGCATTGTATGCCACTCTCATATTTTCCTTTTTCATCGTTGTTCTTATTAATCGTTGTTATGCGAAATCTATACATATACATTTAATGTTTATCAGTTTCACGTCACTATTCATATATATATATATATATATATATATATATATATATATATCATGAAGGAAAGAAGTAATACCTTACGCGTAATAAGGAACGTTTTGTAAAAATCTGAGCTGTCTGCGCGTTGCACCTTTGTTGAAATAAAATGAAAGCTGTATTGCTGTCGATAATTTGATTGTTTTAGATAGAGAAGGGAAATTTAGTTTTTAATAATATATGATGAATCTGGCTTAAACGTTCATACATCATAATTGTAATAACTTAATATTAAAAATAATAATGTCAGTAACGAGAATAAACAGCAAGCAGTCGTGGAATTAACATCGCAAGTAAATCAGCAAACGATTGAGCATCGAGAAACAGACCATTACATAACGTAATTAATGTACGATCTCCATTGAATGCTGCCTTTATATTTTCTTTATTATCATTATGACCAAATACACGTTGTGACGCGAAACATTATTGCATATAGATAGAAGGTTATGATTGTCGCTACAAGCTACTACGCAGCAGGGTGCCCCAGGCGGACGCCGCGTTCCCGCGTTGGACATGGAGGTCGAACCGTTCTTTAAAAAAGCCACAGATCTATTCTATTTTATTGCGAGGTTCGGCTTATCGCCGACCCTGTGAAGCAACTTGCGAGTGAAGTTGCCAGGACCGCCTAAGGTCTCGAATGCTAGCGGTTGAAACTCATGTGGGTAATCTATTAGGGCATATTTCGCAAGCTTCCTTGCCTCGGCTAGATCACCAGCGTGGCCGAGTTGAAGGACCGATCAATGCCGACCATTAAAGGTTTAAGTATCCTGCTCCTACTAAACGGGCTAAGGGTCATCCCAACCCGACGCTCACAATCGCCGGCGGAGAGGCCCTGGTGCTCTAGAATGCAGGAGATTCGCATCAGCAAAGCGCTCGGCCGAAAGTGTCGCCAATACCGGCATGCCTGGCACGCCATCCGGCACTCATGATGCACGATAACCCATGATGGGCTAATATGTCAACGGGTTGGCCACATTTACATTGATGGAAGGAGACCAGGTCACAGCCGAGACGAAGACCTGCCCCGAAATGGATCGCATTGTCGTCCAAGAGGGTGCCCAGTGGGGTACTTGGAAGCGCATGCAAGATGGGCTCCAGATCCCTTGGCAGCGACCGTTCGAATGCGAGCCTTTGCGGAGTCGTCGATAGAGCCCGCAAGTAAGCCGCGATAGACTTCATTGTATAGAAATGCGCTCCAGTAATGTAAGTACGGGCGTTTCTTAAATTCTTTGTACTGAGCAATGCCGGCAAAGTATAAGAGTGCGATGGCGTCGTTCTCGGATCGGAAAAGAGAGGAGACTGCAATGGATGCAGGTCGTCCAACCGCCCTATTAGATCAGCTCCGCGGAGAAGCTAGGTGACCCTCGTAGCTGAGAACGAAGACCGAAGTAAAGAAGTAGGCGCGGTGAGCAGCAAGCGGCGCGAGATTGTTAGCGACGTCCTCTGACTTTTTTACCATTTTCCGATTGCATGTGCTGCCCTTGCGGTCGAAGGGAGACTCCCAAAAACTCCAAGTCATTGTCGAGGGCAACCTTACATCCCACAAAGCAATAAGGCTTCGAGGGTTTCGAAGGTCTGGGCCTTTGCACTATCGTCTGTAACGAAGATCTCACATTTCTCGGGATTCAGCTACAAGCCCAACATTTCACGAAAATTAAGCACGCGCCTAACGTCGTCGGCAATCAATCTACATCACCCCTAGCATGTTTAGTGAACTGTTGAGCGAGTCAACTACCTCTTTGATAAGAAGCGTTACGGTATGCTTGGTTGCCGTAGTGCGTTATCTGGGGACAGTGGTCGCGACCGCATTCAAGAGGTGATTCTGTCTCACAGAACTAAGTGCGTTCTTTAAACCAAGCTTCGCGAGGACCCCAGGAAACGTGCGTGAATGGAAGAAAGCTCGGACGGCATGTACAGCAGTCCAGGCTCGTCTGGTATGGCAAAGCCAAGCTCGTGGAAGCCAGACTCCCCTCATAGTTGAGGTTAAGTGCCAGGGTTGGTAGGCGACCTACGGATCTGGGGAAAGCACCCCGGGCTCAACCTAAAGTAAAGCGCTTTATAACAACTTCTCCCTATACCTTCCAGATACTCGCAGCAGATGAGGCGGTGGCAGAAAACGCCGTGGAAGACTTGCGCACGGCGCGGATAGCCTTGACAAATAAAGGCGACGACTTAAGGCTTTACTAAGAAGCGACATGCAACCAGGCCCTCCGCAGGGTTTCGACGCTTCCCCGGTTTGTGGAACAAGCTTACTGAGAGATCCATGAGCAGGTCGATGTAAGAGACTCCCTCCTCATGGTCTCAAAGTAATGCCACATATTGCCGAACCTTGAGGGGGTGCGGAGGAAGGACGGGTTTTAGTGGGTGAGAGCTCCACTCTAGGAGCTGACGGTTGCCAGCTCTGCTTGTGCATAATGCATTTCCCGAAACCTTCAAGAAAAATGGTGGAGGCCCGTCGTCTTGCAAACCCTATCCTTGGTTCGATTACAGGCAATCGTTCGGCTAGTCGGCGTAAGCTGGAGAAGAAAGCAATCAGCCCTACTGGCCCGTATTTCTTCTATAAGGCTAAAAGCCTCGCCCCAGAGATTATAAGCAGCAGTTAAAATAAGGGGGCACCCCCCAGAAGTAATTCGACGACTTTTGCCAGTGCGCCCGCCAGCCGACCGGCTGTGTCCCGCAGGGTTGGAGATAGTAAGTCCATTAGCAGTCGGGATCGGATAAAGTCAACCCTCCCGGTGGAACTTCGTGAAACACTTTTGATCCCGGTCGTAACTTCTTTTTTTGACGTGGTGCAGGAAAGCGGAGGCTAATCCAGGTCTAGTGCGGCCGGGGTGTTTGTCGCGGAGGGCTATCAGTTGATCCGTGCTGGAAGCCAGGACGTCCGACAAACCGATCAGCCTGGAGGCGCCTAATACGTCATCCTCAGTTAGCGTAAGAGCGGTCTGACAAGCACGGTTATTCGTGAAAAAACGGTTTCTCGTGGAGACCGAGGGATCAATCTCGCCTAGGCGCAATTTACCCAAAAAATCGCGAGTTTAGGGCGGATTATAACAGAGAGTGATTGGTCGTCATTGCGGATGGAAGGAAGACGCAGAACTACTGGCACAACGAAGAGCGCACACCATGCCTTGTCGTTGTTATCGGCCGTGACCCCTAAAAGTACATTTGCCAGGGCCTCCACCTTCCTTACCGGTTTTGGGACGATCCTTAAGAGCTTTAATCTCTTCGTTGCACCCTGGAGATTTTCGATGATGTGGGCAGATTGCTGTGTATTGTTCTCGATCGATGTGGGCGTAGGTGTAGATAAATCAGGGGAGACCGATGGATGTTTGGCAGCTATAAGTCTCGTGAATCTTCTTCTTGCATATTGCCCTTTGCGTAGTGTACATTGCATAGTTGACGCAGGGTCTCCCCGTGCGCTTCTTGAGCTTCTTGGCGGGGAGTGGCTTGGATACCGACAGCAGCACCTGCGGGTCAGAGTCCTCGGGCGACTGGGAAATTTTGCAAAAGGCGTTAGCATACGTAGGTTGTCCACTTGGATGTTGCAGCAGGGTGTCTGATCGGGATGTAGAGTTTATATAGGATATATATATATATATATATAATGTTGCCGTAGATATTGCAATACATTTTTTTATGATTTTAACGACACAGTTATTCGCTGTTGACATATATTTTATTTCAATTTATTTCTAGTGGACAAGATTTTATAAATAACACACTTTCGTAGTATTACATATGAGGATTACTTTCAGATGAATATATGTTGGAGCAATTCAAGTATAACGGTATTTACTATAGCTCCTAATTATGCTGAAAAACTCACTGAGCAAAAGTGTACCTTTAAATTAAATGTTTCTTTTTTAATCAGCTGTGTCATTTGGAATATAGTGTAACTAACTTAAACGGCAAACTGACTTTACAATTAGCGTTCAGTCCGTTTGGTTAGTACTGCTCTAATAGTGCCGATACTTTCATTGGGGATTTAGGGACGATTGCCGCCGGTTTGTTCCGAAGGCTTCGTGACCGATCTCGCTAAAATATTTAGGTTTAGCTGGGCTAAGCATAGCCTGCATCGGCCCGAATCTCATATTGGACATCTGAAACTTCTCCTGATAGCGATCGAGTTCAGCCTGATTGCGATAGTTGCTGCGGTCATTGTGGACACCGTTTGGAGCCTCAGTAAGACTTGTCCGACTAGAAGTGTCGTGGCGATTCGTGAAGTCCTTTCCGTTGCCTAGAGACCGTACTGTAAACTTCAACATGACAACACCCGTGGGGCTGACGCGAACCGCGATGTCGTTGTTGGGGTGGTAAGTAAGGTTGACAATCTGGTTCTCAAATAGATCGTTTACAATATAACCACCCTTAAAGTCCAATCCAAGCTTCGAGAGCGACATCTGGAAACATAGCCATATCATCGCGAGAACGTCGCATTAGCATGTGGCGATCGTTGTAAAAATTCTCTGGAGCATATCTACATCTCTAGCTACCCAGAAACCTGCGTTCTATCTTACATAACCGGACAATCAATCATCATCATAAGTGTGCTTTCTCCATCAGCTACCACTTTCAGCGTTCTATTATCAGCACTATCATTATTGCACGTTTATCATCATCATTCACCTCAGTTAGCTGTCACGCTGTCGTCATCACCACAGCCATCATTACCATCAACATCCAGGGTTACTAGAATTCTCCATCAGATACTACCTTCCGCGTTATCATACTTGGTGCGTCATTATTATTTTTATCATTTATCCCAGCTAGCTGCCAGTCATAGTCGTCATCACCATCACCACCACAGGCATCATCGCCCTTTTTCACTACGGACACCATCACTAACTTCGTCGCCACGCCACCACCCCCCGTTACGGCCCCCTGGATTAACATTATTATATTATTATATTGACCGAAAATACAACCCGGCCTGCGTCCGCCCGTAAACAAACAATATCTTTGTAAACGGGCGCAGCCGCTGGCTATGTACGTGCAGCAAACGTTCACGAAACGACAAGAGAAACAGCCGCTGGAATAACGTGCGTCGCTGCACGTAGATTGTGCGGTGACGCCGAAGAATAAATGCATTGCTGGAGCACTCTGTGGGCGGTTTCCGGTGGAAAACGGGTCGCATCAAGCCTCGCAGCAAAGGTATGCGTGTATTGCAGGCTGAATCTTATCCGGCAATCGTGGAGAGTGCCACCAAAGCAACTGAGGAAGCTCGTAACGGTGAGGAAATTAGAACGATTTGGAGTTTACCGCGACGACCCGGCATAAGCGTACCCGTGCTTCGAAGATGGTTGTACCGCTAAGAATAACATTTGACAGGCCATAATCTTCTCCGCGTCTGACAACGCTCTTACTTTAGTGAGATCTGCGACGACATCGCGAAGGTTGTCGGGATAAAAAAAGAGGAGCCTCGTCTCACGAAAAACGGCGAATTTGACATAGTGGTTCACACTTCTTTCTCCGAATCGGCGATCCTATCGACACTGCAGTCCTTCAAAGTTACTGAAGCGACTCAGCTAAAAGCGATGAATTTCAAAATCAAACCCGCTGTTGTTTATAATAGGTGACGCACGATGCTATGTAGAGAGCATGCCCACAGAAACTGCTACGCATGGAGCAATTAAATAGAGTTTTACGAAGCATGGTACAGAAGCAGCACGACAACCCGTCAGGCCAAATCTGCATGCCATAGTCCAACGTTTAAGCAACCGACAATTTTACGAAGCGAAGCTGGTCTTCGGTTGTAAGGAACAGGGTAGAAGAAATTGACGGTGAAAGTTGTATCCACACGAACACGACGCTGACCGTATCGTACTATGGCCGGCAGCCTCGTTACAACAGCCAGACGTATCGGCACAAACAACAACGGACAGTATTATAGAAGCGGTGTTCCGCAGACTACTTTTAATCATACAAGACACTATTACGACGGTAGTAGTGTCTTGTATGATTGGCGCAGAAGTGGCTCAATGGGTGGGCTATTATTAGTATTCTAATTTTGACGGAAACTTGGGCTGTGAAGCCTTTCACTTTGGGGGGCTTCTACAAATATTACGCACTAGTGCATAAAGGTGAGGGCGTCGACGAGGCAAGCCAAGTAGGGGAGTTTCAGTAATTTTTTGCAAAATTTTCGACAGCAAAATTTTGAGAAATGAGAATAGAAACAATAGCGGTTAACCTAGTAGCAATAGCGTCAAGGGGGAGGGGGTGAAATTGTGGCAGCTTATGTAAAACCGGCAGGTGTAGAGTCCACTGAGATCATGACAGAACGTATTATGCTTGGAGTCAGAGCGATGCCGAGCAAGGCACCGATAATCCTAGGGGGGATTTCAATGCGAGGTTGGACAAGGGAAACTCAGAACAAACTGAAGCATGTTTAGATTTTATAACAAAGATAGAATGTTGGTTAGTAAGCGAGCAAGGCCTAAGCACCTTCGAATGCAGACCTGGGGCGGCACTTATCGTTTTTTGCTACAGATGGCAACGTAGATCATATAACATTTTCAGAGAAAATGCATTATGTCGGGAAGGAGCGGGGCTAAGAAGACGCATACACATGAAGATGGCATTCAAGATTAGCAGCAGTATGGAGGAGTGTAGGCGTAGGCTGGCGACCGGGACAAAACTGGATAATGGAATCTTCTTAGGAGAAGTTGCGGAAGTGTGTCCACCAGGGGAAATTCGAAACTAGTCCTTTGAGCGTACAAAAAGTGTAATGGTTCCGCGTCAAGTACAAACAGGAAGGCCCTGGTTCAACGACCGGTGTAGAGCAGCGAAAGAAGCTAACTTACTAACTGGGGAACACGTGAATATCTTTCTAGTAATAATGCCGTTTGCAATTATAGTGAAAAAATGACGCAAAGGGCATACAAGGAAGAAAACAAAAGTACTAGAAAAGCCGGGGGTGAAAGTTGTTACACGAAGCAGAGGAACATCCGCACAAAAGGCTAACACAGAAAAGAAGGCGGAGTGCCCAGTGGACCCTGGGCAATTAAATAAGCACTTTGCTAGTGTATTACAGGGAGCCGACACCACCTCGAAAAAAATAATCTTATACAATGAGCCTTCGTACAAAGATACACACTTCGCACGGGAATGGGTGGTTCGTGCAGTCACAATCAAAAATGTTGTCAGGGCAATTAAAAGGGCACCGAAAGGCAAACGGCCGGGAACGATATATTAATAAACGAACATTTAAGGAGTTGCTCCTATATATAATTTTATCGGGATAATATCAAGTAAACTCGAGTAGTTCCTTGAAACCAGAAACGCAGTACCCGAAGAACAACATGATTTTAGAAGTCAACCCATACGGTCCACCGCCAATTAGTAGCAGATATTTGGGCAACTTTATCCGAGCCGGGAAGACCGTTATATTGGTGTTTATAGAGTTTATAGATCTTGGGGCCGCCTTTGACCTAAAGCCGAGAAGCAGAATTCTAGAGAAGTGTCCCGTATCAGTTCTTAAACATTTTGCGTATAATTCTTAGGAAGAGCACGGCATGCATCGACAACGGTATAGGGATTGTGAGAAGCGTAACGCAGACTACAGCCGTGGCTCAAGTAGCCACGCCTCGCTGAATACTGACGGATTCAGTAGGTAGGCGACGGTAGGAGTCTATTTATGGTCAAACAGGGACTGGAAGGAATAATTTATTATATTGACGAAATGGGGCTTAGCATTAACTGCCAAAAGACAGTAGCAGTTAAGCTTCTGGGAGGGGTCGATTGGTAAAAGACGACGTTCTTCAATCTAGGCTATTGTAGTACATTTTGTAAATAGGTTAACTTATCTGGGATTCACTTTAACGTCCAATGGTAGCAGTTTCCGAAAGCTCATAGAAAGCAGAGTGAGAAACGCAATTCGAGCCGCAGAGACAGTTAAGAACCCGCAAACGTTGTCAATATATTCCGCGTCCGCCCCTTCTATGATTAAAGTAGAACTAACAGCAACATTCGATAAATCACTTATATGGGAGAGTTTAGGGGCGGCAAATTTACAGTTACTACACAGAGTTAGATTTTTCTTCATGAAACGGGTTTGGGGTTAGTCAATTATTGTAGGAATAAAATAGTTCATATACAAGAGGGGGGACTCTAATGACAGAGAAACTACAACTTCGATACAATTTACCTAGGACGAGAGCGTTTGAAGACTACACTATGAAATGGACGGAGAAATCGATAAAAGAAATCGACATAGGAAAAACAGTACGGTAGCGATAACAAACACGACCTGCGAGCATGCACGAGCAACCGTATATAAGAGCAGATGGGTTTAAGTCGCAGTTCGCGAAGTTGACTTTCAGAGTACGTTGCTGTATGGTTAAACAACGTACGGAGTAGCGCATCGAGCCACGCACCCGAAATAGCCGATGCTGAGATTGTTAATATTGCTTTTGCAAGGTGTCTGACCGGCCACGCACGTGCCAATGATGAAAAATGTGATATGTTAAGACTCCTTTTTAATTGTAAAGAAACTTGAGAGGAGTATTATCAGCATCATCACCATCATCATCATCATCGTTATTAAAATTTGAAACATGTCTGTCTCAACTGTAATTATTGTGATTGTAGTGATTTGCTTACATTTACAAGTGTTGGGCCTCCTTTACTGTTAGTGTTAAGCACGGCAATAGCTGCGGACATCGAACCGTCTTCTGCGCGTGGACCGATTGGCCGTTTCCAGATTTGAATATCTTTCTTCTGTAACACACAAGCAGCAGTAAACAAGTATAGTTAGCACTTTGGAGTAAACAGTTTACTCCGCGCAACGTGTGGCCACGGTTCTCTAGCCAAGTAACACGTAGTGTGAACTATATAGATAGAGAGATATAGAGAGATATATATATATATAGATATATATATATATATATATATATATATATATATATATATATATATATATAATATATATATATATATATATATATATGATATTTAAGTATTGTTAATATCTAACGCATTATTCGTACTATCCCACTGTCCGACATGTAGTCAGTTGCCGCAAATGACACCTTTCTGCCTTCGACCGAGTGAATCATTATATACAGGTGTATGAAATGGAAACATTTAGTGGACGTCTTTATACTATTTTGTTAGGTGGTGCAAGATTAGGTGTACCTACAGGACAAATCTATTCATGAACGTGTCGATAGCACACTTAGTCAACCTGTGCAGGCTTCAATTGGAGTCATACATTGTTAATACCAGTATCGTACATACATATGTCTTACCTAGTTAGTAATTACCCGCCTAAAATAATGCGCGTATGAGCATAAGGCCTTAGTATTTAGTGGAGTTTGGGCCTGTCTCGGAGAACTATGGCAAGACACTGACTGCGTAGCCCTCTTGTGCGGAACAAATGAATAAAATTACTCATTACCGACGAGTGCCTACAACAAACACGATCTTATCTTAATCAAAAGCAGAATACACACCATCGAAATATTTCAGTCATGTTCAGCATACTTATAGCATTGCCGACAATTGTCCACTCCAAAGTGCTAACATAACGAACTTATATAAATAATAAACATATCTGTACATATGAACACTGCCGCTTATGCACATGTGCCACATATGCATAACATATTATACGGAAACTAAAAATCGACATTGCTATGTATACTGTTGTCAGTTGTTGAGTTTGCTTGTCAACAGCAAAGTACGTATATCAGTTAATATTGTTTGAGATCAAAGATCAGACGTCTTATCCTATTTCTGGCTAATATGCTATGCAAAATGTAAACGTGCTGTCTAATGCTCGTTTTAGGTGTTACTGTATACACGACCCAAGCGCTTATAATAGAATATTGCCGTGTAGAACGTACAGCGTAGATCTCATAGTAGAAAAAAACATCGCGGCCGCCAAGCACAATTTTGCCAAAACATACATATTGCCAGGCTGGGGTTGTAATACGTATCGTTAGGGTCAATATATAGGCCTAACCATGCGTATATATATGTTTATATAAAGGATTGCAAGTTTGAGCTGATTTTTCAACCAGCAAAATGTGACTCGCTGGCAGGATAATGACACGCCGCGATGTAGGTATGGCTTACATGCATAGTAACACCTGGCAATGGTGTTGCTCTAACCTACGTCTTGTCAAGTCGAAATGACAGATGCCGCATTTCGGACATTTCTACTTTTACTTACACATGTTAATACCGTGCGCATAGATCATGCCGTGCTTGTCTACGGTAGACAACATGTTAATTTGATAAAGTATACGTACAAAATAGACGTAGGTAGTTTTCGTATTGATTTATGAGAACAGCTTGAGCTAAAATAGCCAGCAGAGAAGTTCGAAAAGGCATACACTAGAGCCCGAAATAACGGTTCGGTAGAAAATTACGTGTCCAAATAGCTCGCAATCTCACAGCATATCCCAACCTGATAGAATGAGCGTCAGCGGTCGCGTTGTCAAAAACTATAAACGTGCATCTTAAGTTCAAGCAAGTGGGTTGAAAAGGCGGCGCCTACGAAACAAGAAACCCAGACGGTAGTCCAACCAAGGCCACTAATCTGAGGCTCTGGTAGAGGACAGCCCGGCAGAGAGACTGATGCTGGAGGGACGCTTCCCAACAGCTTGGGAGCAAGCCACGGTTGTGCTGCTACTGAAGCCAGGTAAACCGGTGGCGGCAGAAACATCATCGTCATGCCGGTCCTGTACTTATCTAGCATGATCGATAGGACTTCGAAAGGCGACAGTAGCCCACCACCGGCTAACAAGTGAGCTGGGGAACAACGGTCGATTAGTAGACGACCAAAACGGTTTTCGTGAGATGCAGTCCACACTGCCACTAATTGAGGGACGAGTGGGAGACGCAGATAAAGGACGACGAGAGACACGATGGAAGCTGAACGGCTGTCTAGTTATGGTATTTGTTTAGTGACATTACAAATGCCATCTTGCTCCATGAAAATAATGTGTTTAACACTATAAGATGACAGGCACTGGCCGCCAGGAGTGTCTTGGAATAAGTTGAACTGGTAGTGGCCAATCATCTCAGCGAACGGACACTAGAGTGGGCGTAAAATTGGAAACAAGAAGATGACTGCAGGAATGTGTACGGTACGAGTGGCCCCGCAGGTAGATGATCTACCATTTGACTTAGGCGTTTAGAGGTCACGTCTACTGTCAGCAGTGTCTGCACCATCCTAACGGCGTTTTTCCTTGACTGTCCAATGTGTGGTTGTGGAGAAGATTGTACGGTAGAACACACAATATTCAGATTTCATGGAGGCTTCAATGAAGCAAGCGAGTTGGTACAAATTACGACATACACAAAAGATGATCCCAAAGATTTCCCGAAAAACATGCTGCAAACAATGCGCAAATTTCTGTAGCCGAAGACAAATGAATGCAACAAGGCCATTTTGTTCGACAGAGCCCAACTGAGAACGAACTCGTCGAACGAATGAGCGAGGCCCAAACTGAACCTACCCTGCAACCAAAGGAGCAGAGGTCAACTAGCATGACCGAAGGTATTACCAACAGCGGTATTCTGGGCACGTCTGGGCTATAGAGGCCACGAGAAGTTTTTGGTACGTACTTACTACATATGATGCCAAACAGCCAATGTCGAGTCCCACACTGGCGGATGTGCGTAAAGGCATTTCGCCTCTCTCAAAGAAAATATACAGTTCAAGTATGTCTAGAACCCCCGGGATTAAATAATTTTAGCTCTGACAAAAGACTTGAAGAAGATATCAGCATGGCAGTACTGAGAAGAGTCATATGGAGAGGGCTCCTGCTAAAACGTGTTAGCCCTGTGTAACACTTTGCTCATATTACTTGGTTGGCCAAACTTTCGCCGATTTTACGCAAAAAAGCAAGGCAATCATCTACGTACGTGGTATATTTGACGACCCATAATGCCATTGGTGTCCTGGTTGACGGCAATGACGTCGCGGTTCAGTAGGATCTTCTTGTAGGCGGGATCAATGCTGCGTAGATCGGCCGACATTAGGAGCGGTGCGGCTAGAATCGCCCAGATGGCCATTTGCGTGCGCGCCTGACCCACGGATAGACTCCGAGAAATGCAACCACGAGCTGCACAGGTTCGGTGAATAATGACTTAGTTAGTTGGTTGGTTAGTTCACCCGCAAGACACTATAGTAAGAGACATATAGACTAAAACATATCAGGATATTTTAATATTGTTGTTACAATTGCCTTTAAAAGTAATATTTGTAGAACGTAAACGTGTGAAGTATTTATAGAGAGGGGGTTTAAAATAGAAGAATGCCATAACAACCAAACCAGTTAAAATTGAAATATGCGGCTTAAGTATAACATAGTGAGACATTTAGGGACCTCAGTGTCTGGCGTGGCTG
The DNA here is from genome assembly GCA_003439945.1 of Dermanyssus gallinae. Lineage (NCBI taxonomy): Eukaryota > Metazoa > Arthropoda > Arachnida > Mesostigmata > Dermanyssidae > Dermanyssus > Dermanyssus gallinae. Next base: position 38,859 of record QVRM01006414.1, read on the forward strand.
TGCTCATGCGCGGGCGTCCGTGCATGACGGAAGAATGAAGCAGGCAAGACAAGACAACAAGAATTGTTTGTCCCGTCCGACATCCCCGGCACAGCGTGTAAGGATATCATCAGGCGTTTTCATTGCGGGTTGTTCAATTCGACGATCGAGCAGCTGCGATGTGTTGTCAGATTTCTGTCTTCGGAAAGTGCTCAACCGGCCGATATCCAACTCCGAATGGAAGTAGTTTTCGAAGAACCTCAGCGAACTTCAAAAGGAACCGTGTCGGCTAGCACTGTAACGCATGTTCCGGTATCATGAGGACCCCGCTTTTATGGAGCGGATCGACTGGTAAGGAGCCGGTGACGAGAGTTAGTGTCATCACTTCGAGTCAGAAACGAAGCAGGGCCGCATGCAATGGAAGCATGCATCATAACACTTCTAAAAATTCAAAGGCTTTTTACTTTGGACGACGAACGGAAGAACACACAGTATAGGACTGGCTCCTGTCGCAGCTGCAGAATTTTTCCGCAACAGAGAATCCTTTGGCTGGTGAAACAGCGGGAAAGTGCTCAGGTCTCTGGTTATTACTTTTAAATGAATACGTTACTTATTTATTCGCAGTGTAGTTTCGTACTTTTTCAATTAAACACACCTCTCATTTTGTCATACCAATCCACTACTAGCCGATAAATGTACAGATTGAAGGGCTTATTATACATCAGTTCTATCAGGCCTCTGGCCCTAAGAAGCGTGTTAAGCATCGATCTCGCGCTGCCGCGCTGAGCTCCTAAGGTGATACGCTCCGCTTTAACGCTGCAACGGCGCCGTTTAGTTTGCCTTACAAGTATTCCGAAATCGGCACGTCCCTGATTAGTAGTTTTCTCATAGCCCAATTAATAATATTCGCAAATTCGGGTCGAAATTATGATAAATAAATAACTTAACAGTTGTGAGCCAGAAACACTGATGATAATAGCAATCAAATTCGTAATAATCATAGTAATAATTACAATTGTTACTATTGTCGAAACCCTTATAACAACACCGTCGCGTTTCCTAGCAGCAGCAGCAGCACTAACCATGTCGGGATCGTTCCACGCGCCAGGCCCGCTAAGCCGTATGAAGTCGTCTTGATGTTTCGCGAAGTATTTGATGATGCCCAAGACGCTGTCCCAGGAGGCGTTATTGTCAGCATCGTTTCGCCACATGTTGCAGTATTTGGCGATTTTTTTATAATTGCGCTTTTTATAGTCGATCTGGTACGCTGGCCATGAGCAGGAGAAAATAATCGGTCTACCAGTCTTGTTGAGGGCAGCGCGTCATCTGGCGGGTAGACTGTAAAAGCAATCAGCATTAGTTGTTAAAGCCCTAGTTTAATTAAGATCGCAGATACTGAAAGTTGCTAGCATACTATATGGTCATACTTTACCGGGGCAAGCCATGACAAGCGGTTAAAATGTTGCCGGGGACAGTGTGTTGTTAATGCCAGTATCGCCGATAATCTCCGGAATTACTGTATCGAAGATATCTCAACACCGCATATTTTATAACAAACCGACAAGATTAGACTTCTAGTCTGGGAAACCAGAGATATTTCTTCGATAACATTTAGTTACCACTACTATTACGGCTGTGCAATAAAGATATATACTCCTACAATACTCCTACCCATAGAGGTAGGCCCAGAGCACTTGAATAAGTTGTTTTAACAATAACGTTTTTGGCCTTAAAATGACTTAAACTCCGCCCTGCTCTTTAACATCCAGTGTTTAAAATGTCCTATTTTAAACGTTTCTTTTTTTCTTTTGGTCTAACTCTCAGCCAACATTTAACATCTACGGAATTGCATTTACATAGATTCGTTAGGCGAACCCATAAATATAAATGTGCAACGACGTGAATTGAACCCATGCACCAAGGTGTCTCCTAGAGTCTTCGTTACACTATTATACATGCTTCTGTACTATGGTAATATGATTCAATCCGTTAGGCGTTTATCGGGCGTTCACAATTCACTTGTACCTTGAGATTTACATGCCCGTTGTGATGAGCGGGATACCGAGTTCATAAGGCCGAACCGCTCTTATATTATCTCAGTTTCAGAAACGTATTTTGTGAAGCTGAGGTATTAGATTGTTGCACTAGAATATTTTTTTATTGATTACCTAGGCCTTTAATCATTCTAAGAGTTTTGACATCCAGATGTGAATCTTGCACTAGATTATGATTTTACGTATTGCCACAAATGTTTTAGCAGCGTCGATAGACCGATATAATTCCGTATTCAGACGTTTGATAATTAAACGAGCGTAATCTGGAAACAAATTCAAGTCAGTTAGCCAAATAGAATTTGGAATTAACTAATTATGTCGCACATCAATTGTATAAATTCTTCTTGACTACCAAAAAAAGATTGCTTAAGTTTATAATTCGTGCTGTCATGGTCGATTAGTGAAACTTGCTCTATATAATTAATCTGTCTATCTACGACTTGACAGTGTTCTTCGCCAGGAACTTCGCTCTCCAACTGAGATGTCTCCAAGTGGCTAGGTATTTTATTTTGCATTCCATCTATGTATTTATACATAAATTGCTATATCATCATCCCGAAGTAAAATACTCTAACGTGCTGATGATTTTCAGGTTTTCGATTCAACTGAATTTGACACAAAATAGTACGACATGCCATCGATGACTTCGCGCATTGGTTTGCAGAAGACGTGAGTTACAATTGAGATAGGCTTTCCTCACTTGGTATTGTACGCGATCTGACGCACGTGGAAACGAGTAGTTACTGCTAACGGTGATGTTTTTCTGCCCACTTCTGCATAAGTAGCGCTTTAGTAACTTATCGATACGGCGGATTTTAGATCCGTCCTAAAATTAAACTAGAAACTGTCAGCGTAAAGGCAGCGATAGTCAAACAGATGTCTCGACGAACGCGAGCGAGCCCATGGTTTATGCGAACCTGCTAGCCCGAAACGCTGCAAGGAGCTCTATGCTTAGCAAGTATCCCTCACTTCTGATCCCCAGAGATCTGTAGGAACGTAGATAGCTCTGTGAACAAACACACATTCATTTTCCCAACGAGGCACCCTGGTAGCACTACTGTTTAGCTACATTACAAGCAAGTGTGTAATACGTAACAAATGGCTTCGGAGCGATTTGTGGTTAGTAGATATATCTCAGCACACACACGCAACATACCAACTATCAACGTAACATATTTAGAACTAAAAAAATAAATAGTCAGCCAGCATTGACATCATGAGTGGCATATGGCATGATACTACGAAAAACTTGGTTCGTATTTAGCTGACGAAATACTTTTAAAGCAGTGTAACGTTTTGCTTAAGTAGTATATATGTAAATCAGATTACCAACTTTATAAGAAACGTTATATATATATATATATATATATTGTGGTTTACGTACTGAAATCCATTTTCGATGCGTCAGCGTTGCACCCGTCGACCTTGAGCATATCGACTCCCCACTCAGCAAAAGTCTGTGCATCTTTTTCGAAAAAATCTTGACTGCCGGGGTAGCCTTCACATGTCTTTGTGCCGCAGTCCTGATACATGCCGAGCTTCAACCCCTTGCTGTGAACCTACAACACGACAATAATTATAATAATAGCAAACTGGCCACGAATGCTTTCCATCTTTTGGTGACATATACTTTCACGCTTTTCCTCCCCACATTTACATATATACGCTCATCTGGCGAATAATTCTAAGATAATCATAATACTAGAAAATATTGAGCGATGGCTAAACGGTTTTCAAGCTATGTGCACGTATTTATTATGCGTACAAACGTTGTATCTAATATTTAGCGAGAGCATAGAGTTACAAATAAAATGTAAAAATCGGGGATGGAGATAAAATAGCAAAAATCTGCAGACTGTTATCGGTCTTTGCACCGGACGGACTCTTAATTCGACTACGAAGGGCTGTCGTTTTCTGAAGCGCCAAGTTTCAATCATTGCGACTACGTTCCAATGGTCGTTCGATTGTTCGGGGGGACCTCATGTTTTAGTTATATGCCAGGAAATGCGAACATAATCTCTTTGGGGCCGATAAAGCAAACAGAATTGTTCAATGTCTGGACTTCTAGCTTTCCTCAAGCACAAAGCAGCAGGCCGTGTTCGACTGCCTGACAAGAAGATGTTTACCGTAAACGAAGAAATCAATCGGCAAAAGCGGATCTTTGGTTTGCTTACGAGCTTAGAAGAGGTTTCTATAGTGAGGCATAGCAAATTTTCAGGTTATGCGCACGTTTTAAGTGTGATGTAAATCGTAGTAAAGAATAGAATATAAACGCGATTATTTATGAAATAGATGCAATGGCACATTACGTTTTTTTTTTAAATCTGCTAAACAGTGCCAGACAAAGTTGATTTGCATGTTCTGCAAGTGCACTGGAGTGGAGCCGTGGATAAATTCTATATCCAGTTTTATGTAACTGCACGTGTCACCAAGACGGCACACCTTATACCAGCCGTTTAGCGCAAGAATGGCTGGCAATGCGCATGAGTATGTTCGGCATAAGCACTAGTGAACGCCTATAGATTTATAAAGCAAATATCCTCTAGACTACTACGTGCGGGCCGTAATTAAGCAAGTGTTCGACAAAACTTCACCTAACAGCACAGAGCTCGTTAACTAAAGCGATGGTTTAAAAAAACGTCAGTGCATTGAATCAATTCCTCCTCATTAAGACTTTCCCAGCCAACATTTGCAAAACAGTCCACTGAGATTTTTGCTTCCATTTGGATACAACTTTTGTGCCAGTCGACATCAAACGTATTCCCAATTTTATCCGCTGCACTACTATACTAACGTAATCCGCAAGCCACTTATTCCATGCGGAAATCTTGTGTGGTTTGCCTGTAGCGTTCCGTCGGAATCCCTCACTGAAGACATCCAACAGTCGTCGATGTTGACCAGCTTTGTAACCGGCGTCCGCGTAGCCCTCGGACGCTATAATGTCGGCCATAGATTTGTAGAGTCGCTCACTGCAAAGCTCAAGGTAACGTTAAATTGCCATTGAGGACATTTAGAAATTTTATTAATATCGGGTTAGTCAGGTGAAAAATGGCTTGCGTCACAATTGAGATTGTAGCAATGTTTATATGAATACCAGTAACAAAACACTGAGACAGTAATCATATTAGACAGAAATAATAAAAAAATAGATATGTTGGGGTTAACAAGAAGTTAACCAGAGTTAATCAGAGTGGTTGTTCAATACAATGACGAACAAACCTGATGCAGGGAGTCAGGATGCGTCTTGCAGTTCAACCTGACAGCGAAAAATGTTCCCACGAAAGCCAGCCCATTGGAGGGGTACGAGCGAGGCCGTTGTCCAGGGCGATCACATCGATAGGCCCGATCGTGACCATGAGTAGTAGCAACCACAGGTGTTTAGGCATGGCTCTGCCCAGCCGCGATGAGCGCTGTGGTATTGTCGACCAGGGCATCTTCGCTCAGCTTGTTCCGCTTTTCTAAAAATACCCGACAAAACAAGCAACAACGAAAGTTACCCACGGGCGGAGAATTGCGTACACGTTTGAAACGACGCAAGTAGTGAAAAGTAAAACCAAAGCCGGTCAACACTATAAGGGTGAGTTAGCTACAGCAGGCTCTCGCCGAAAGACGTTTCGAGCTAGCTCTGGGGGAACTAAAAAGTATAAGATACGTGCATATGGGACATATTGATGCAAGTGAAGGAAATCAGTCCAAATTTCTTCGACGAGTTGCGTTGAGACGCAAGGTAGAGCAGAGCAGCCGTGACGTAGTATCTAAATCGTAATGGTACTCGAGAACAGATTTGAAAATGTACGCACAAAGTCGAATAGACTTTCCATCATTTTTTGGTATCCGCAACAATAATCTGCGTAGCACGCAAACCATGTTTGTCGTCGAAAGCAATTGAGAACGATCTGAAATGTTGAGAACCATGAACTCATGGTATAATATTATTAAATATACCGTGCCATTGCGTATATCACGGCAATCATTTGATGTTAATTTTTCATCTAACACTCGTACAGTGCGCATGGTTTATATTAAATTCAGGTATTTTTGTGAATAACCATGTACATACTTATCTGCCACTGAAAGCAATAAATTAGCACTTGAATTTCATTAAGTTTTATTTAGTTAGTCATTATAAAATATTTCCTGTAAAACAACTGTAGTGAATAATGTTTAAAGTGCCCTAGCTACGTGCAGTTGTCTTGGACAGGCTTCGTTGCCAGTATGCATCGGCACCTTTATGACTTGAAAAGTGTTCTTGAAAATAGAGCTCCTTATTGTATTAATTTTGCGTTCAAAGACCTTTAACTATCTATCGCCTTTGCTTATATTCCTCTCAGTCATTTTTGCTGTGGGCAGTTTGGCCGCTCAGTTTTATTCTTCGTTACCTGCCTCAATATTTTTTTACAGTCTCACAGACTAAATATATTTGAATTTTTATCCGCTTGACATAAAATAATGCACGTAATACCCTTTTATGACAGAAGTGCTTAGAGCAGCAGCGTAAGCGGACATGTTAAGATATTTAGGTTTTCACTTGTCACCTATTTCCAAATATTTGTAAAACGACAGTGAATGAAATGAAATACGATACATATATATATATATATATATATATATATATATATATATATATATATATAATATTTTTTTTTATTGAGGTAACTGGTAAAATGCGTTATGCACACCGGGCGTCGTTGTTAAAGCTACGGTAGTGTGGGACTCACACCCACTAAAATCCAGTCGTCCTCTTTGCCCCTTGACGGGGGATGGCCGCAGTACTGTCTTCTCGAGATTACTTCACCTGGCCACTCTTCTTGCCATTTAGGCTGCTCGGCTTTGTGCGGCGGTTATTTTCGCCTTAGTGCCTTAACCTTGTGCGAATCTTCTTATCAGAATCCATGATTTGCGGTCTTTGAGGAGCGCCTCTACAAGGGCCTGGCATGTCAGGGGGTGCAGTTCTAGGTTCCGGGACAATAGCTCTCGCTCGAAGGCGCACCACTCATAGCAGTGCCTTACATCATCCGGCTTCCCCGAGTTCCACATGCGGCATACAGGAGAGTCAGTTTTACCAATGCGGTTGTAGGTACTGCTGAAACAGGCACCATAGCCTGTTAACAGTTGCGCGAGTAGTAGGTAAGCGAGCCGTGTTTGAGACTGTACCATTTTTTTTAAGTCAGGAAAGTATTTATTTGTTCAATATCCAGGATGGCCCGGCTGGATTTGCTTTGCCATTGCTGGCGCCATTCGCTTAGGGCGTCGGTTCTGCTGACTAGTGTGCCCTCCGTCAGTCGTTGGTTACAGGGTTCTTGATGCCAATTCTTTTACTCTTAAGTCCTAGGGAAATTGTCTGGAGAGGACCTGTACAGCTGGTGGAAGCCGTGCGACTTGATCGTGCTATGTTAAGCGCCATAGGTATTTGGTCTTGTTGAGGAGGCGACGTTTGTAGCCTTTGTAGTCGTGTTCCCATAAGAGTGCGGCGGTTATAACATGATGCTGTCTATTACTGATTCTAAGAGTCGGCGCCGAGAGTCGGTTGCTCCTCTGGTCCGTGGGAGGAATTTCCGTAACTTTGCTGAGG